>QJNU01000550.1:0-51089 GCA_004154915.1 Monosporascus ibericus
CCCCCTTCTTCGCCCCCTTTTTCGCCCCCTTCTTCGCCCTCTTTTTCGGCCCATTGCCGCAGCGCCTGCTGCCGCCTGCTTTCGTCCGCTATGCCGCTGTGATAAAAGTCGTACTCCAGCCTTGCCGCCAGCGTTTCGTATTTCTTTTTCGTACGGCAGTATACCACCCCTTTCTGCCCCTTCTTCATCCCCTTTTCCATCCGCGATACCGTCCGCACCACCTTGTCCTTGATCGCCTTTTTGCCCGGCGTTACCGTCGTAACCCGGTACCGGATATTTTGTTTAACCGTCGCCGCCCGTACGATATCGGCGTCGCCGGCCACCATCTTTTGCCGGAACCACCTTTTTAACCGCACCGGCAACGTCGCCGTTAGCAATATTACGGGCCGGTCGAAACGGTATAGCCCTTTTAGCCCCGTTAGCCTTTCCCGGTAGCCGGCGTTCATAATGATCGTATGGCATTTGTCGATAAAAATACGTCGTAATAGCCCCCGCGTCCGCAAGCCGTCGGCGTACGCCATAAATTCGTTATACCTTGCCAGATCCGCATTAACTATCACCAGCCGCGCCTTTCGTAACGGTTCGTCCCGCCCCGTCCGCACTGCCGGTTATTACCGAATGCAGTCGACCCTAAACGCCTTCGCCCGTTCGACCAGATCGTTCATTAACGTTACGAACGGTACCATTATTACCGTCGTACCTAACCTTTCTACCGCCGGCGGCAGCATAAAAAAGATACTTTTCCCGCCGCCTGTCGGCAAGATCACGATTAGTACCTGTCCACCTTATAGCGTTATAATCTTTGCCATATTATCCCGTTACTCGTCCGACCGCCAACCGGCGTTTTTTCCAAGCAACTTACGTAACCCAGCCTCGATATCGATATCGATCCGGTCGTCTTTTTTTTCGCCGTTGTTGCCCGGCCCGGCCGCCGCCGTTATTTTTCTTCTTTTATAGCGGCCGCCGTAAGCATTTTCCCTGCTTTCGCCGTTACTGTCGTTACCGTCCGCCGGCCCGGTAACCTGCCTTTTCCGAATTTCCTTCGTTTTTGCCGCCGCCGCCGCTACCGCCCCTTTTCCTTTCCCGTCCGTTTTATGCGATAAAAGCGGTATATTGCCACCGACGTCGAAGCTTAAGTACTGGTGCTAAAGCCGGCTGATCTCCCGGTAATTGGCGATTATCTGCGGTTGTACCTGCCCGGGAAACCGGATATCTAGCGCGTAATGCTGCTATATAATAGCGCTGCCGTGCGTTATTTGTAAATCCTAAATATATTCCATTTTGCGCTATTCCTTCGCCTCCCCGGTCGCCGTATTTTCGTATCCGTACCCGTGCCTGCCGCCGCCCGCCTTGCCGTCCGCCGCCGGCCCGCCTTCGTCCGCCCCCATATCGACCTTAAGCTGCCGTACGACCAGACCGCGGATTTTGCGGCCCAGCTTAATAATTACGTGCCAGTAATCCGCCACCGTCAGCTTTACGCTAACGTGCCGGCCCGTTACCGACGCCAGCTATTTGCTTAACTCCGCCGTTTTTTAGCGGCCCTTTCGTCCGTCCTTTTAAAGCTATTCGTTTAGTGATATCGACGCGCCGTACGCCCCCGTCCGCGCCGCCAGCATCCTTTCGAACGGCAGTAGTTACGTTACGTACGCCACCATTATTTTACCTATATGCAGGGTTGAAAGTAATGTAACCCGATTTACTACGTAGTTACGTGATTGCGTAATTTTGGCGCTTCATTAATTTATTTACTTTAGCTGATTATGGACATTAATTTATTTAAAGCTTTCGTAGATAAATATCGTATCCATAATAAGTGGTTCTCGTGGCGGTATAGGTCTTGCTGTTAGTGAAGCCTAGTTGTATAAATGGTGATATTAACAGGTGGCTGTCTATACCGCCACATAAAATGTCCCACCTACCTGGAAATGTCTGACATTTCAACTTATCATTTCCTTATAACTTTAGATATATTTATCGCTTGATGATAAAAGTGGTATTTTTAAAATCCTTGATTTTTTGCGGTTATTCTGATACCGGGTTTGGCTTGAGGAGATAATTATGTCGTTAGATGTGGGTTACCTATTAATAAATATGTTATTTTTATTCGGTTTTTAAATGCAAAACATGTTAACTTTATAATAATTTGGCTTTTTTAATAATATATAAAAATTAAGATAACAAAAGTGATATCGTTATAAAGCCCTCGATCGGGGCAATTTAATTATAAAGCCCGTTTTTTTTTGCGATTTTATTTGGTTATGATATCGAAGGTGCAACTGAATTCGGTAGGGTTAAAGTATAAAGCTGTTAGTGAGGCTATTTAGCAGGGAAACAGGATTGGTATACGCAATATTTGGGACCCGTATATTTTAGGTATGTTCCGATGTATTTTTGATTTTCCGAAATAACGTACGGTTTTTTGCAAGAGTAATACTTTAACATTTTAATACTTATATAATTGTTTTTTATTCCTCGCCCGGCTTTTGCTAGCTTAGTAATACTTATATTATTTTGTTAGTTATTTATTGCGGAATCGATATAGTTGTTACCGAATTTTAAAAAGGTGCCGTAACGTCCCCGAATTAATAATATACGCGTTTCGTAAAGTTTTGTTAATATACGTGTTAAAATAATTAATTCGATTAACCTATTTAACGCGTTATATAACCTTATAACGTATAATACCTTCTTACGCTAAATATGGCTTTAATTTCCGATTTCGATAATTCCCTTTAAGCCCTAGAGGGTACGGCTTTTTCGCCAATCTTTATTGTTTTGACTTTTTTAGCGATACTTATACCAACCCCTGTTTTAATTGATTAATAATTCGAAGAACGATTTTGGGCTACGTTCCCCGGCTTTACGATGTCCGAGCGTACGAGGGATATTACAGCATGAACGTGGCAGTTCGGCTACGATATCCAGAATGGCGAGAAACGGAAGTGGGTGTGCCAGAAGTGTTTGCAACGAAGGCGCCCCAAGCCTGTAGTTATGAGCGCACGCGGTATATAGAATTACGCCAACCACCTATACGAAGATTACTGTATATCTGCTCCCCCGGGAAGAACGAAATCGTCGCGGCAACTAAAAGACGAAGCCCGAAGATCGCAATCCCTAAAGCGTTCGAAAATCCCTACCTTAACCGATTACTGGAAGCTTAATATTAACAACCTTCGCGAACAAGTTATAGTTAATAATATGATTAAGGGTTTTGATAAGAAACAATTTAAATAGCTATTAATTAATTGGATCATAACTTATAATTATTCGTTTAGTATCGCGGAAGAAAAAGAGTTGCGATTTATATTCGAATACCTTAATCCCTACGTTACCAACTAAAAAGCCTATATCTCCCATATTACGGTAAAGAAGCTAATCGAGGATACCTTTAACGACTGTAAGCAGAAAATTATTAAGGTATTAAATAACTTACCAAGGCGTATTTATATAGCCTTTAATGGGTGGCGGTTAGGAAATCGCCATTCGTTTTACGGAATTTGTTATTTTTTCAGGGACCAATATAACCACCCTTTTAAAATTACTTTTGGGCTTCCCAAAATCATAACAACCCATATAGGCCCTAACATCGCTGCCGAAATGCTTAACGTTATTAACGCCTTCCAGATCAGGAGCAAGATCGGCTATTTTACTTTAGATAACGCAAAAAATAACGATATAGCCATAAAAGTTATTGGCGCTAAGTTAGGGTTCGAGGGAGCCAGCCGTCGGGGTAGATGCCTAGGTTATACATTTAACCTTTCCGCTAAAGCCCTTTTATTTAGCCACGATATGGAAGCTTTCGAGGTTTTAATATACGGCAAAAAAGCTCTTACGGAAGCTAAATACAAGCTTTGGCGCAAGAAAGGCCCTATCGGAAAGCTTTATAACATAGTTGTTACTATTTACCGCTTCGACAAACTTACCCATATGCTCCGCGCGATCCAGGAAGATCATAGCCTAATATCCAACAACCCACGCATTAGGGTTAAAAAGCCCTTGGATATAAAGCTCGATAATGACATACGGTAACTGTCACAGTATTATATGATCCGTCGTACCCAAGTTCTTCGTCCTTTTTTAAATAAATTAATTATTTAATATCGCCACGAATAAGAAATGGAAAATACCGGCCGGCGCGGCGAAATACGGCGCGGCGTAAAGAAACCTTTCCTGATTCAGCAAAAAAATCAACTAATTGATCACGATTGGCACGTCCTCCACGTTACGGCGGATATCCTAAGGTATTACGAAGATTATATTAAAACCCTTAAAGGGGACGGGATTTAGCGCAAGCGTAAAAATAGGTGGATCGGCTCGTACGGCAACATATAGGATGTAATTCCAACTTTCGAGTTTCTTTTTAAACGCCTTAAAGAATATAAGGATCGCAAAAGCGAATTCCCTAACGGATAATACTTACGCGTAAATATTAACTTAGCCTGGAAGAAGCTCGACGAATATTACAGCAAGGTGGAAGAAACGCCCATATACGTTACGGCCCTCGCTTTGCATCTTGCATACAGGTGGTTATGGTTCGAAAGAAGCTGAAGTAATCATTCCGAATGGATTTAACGCGCGAAGCAACAAGTCAGCGATATATGGGATACGGATTATCGCAATACAGATATGGCGCGGCAGCTAACAATTGGGCTACCGCATAAACGTATGAAACGCTTCCATAACACCTTCCAACAATACCTCGAACTGTTACGATATAGGATTACGGCTTCCGCTTTAGACCTAACTAATAACGTAACATAGCCGTTTAGGGATAGCTTTAACGAATACGCGGTATGGTACGAGGACTTCGAACCTGGGGATCGCGAGGTACAAAACCCCCTAAATTATTAGCGCCGCAAAAAAGCCCGATATCCACGCCTTTCGCAAATGGCGTTCGACTTCCTTACGATACAGCCCATGTCAGCAAAGTGTGAGCGTTTATTTTCAGCAACAGGTCGAATGGCTTCGGCTCTACGCAATCGTCTAGACGCCATGATGATCGAGGTTTGCCAGGTGCTACGTTCGTGGCATAGGGCAGGGCTGTTAAAATCCTTTAATTCCATATTCATATCACCGGAGGAGGTACGCCACTTGTCAGAACTTCAACATATGAGCGACGAAACTATCCAGAAATGGGCAATAAGGTGGCTTAACGAGGTCACCGACGAAGAAGGTTGGGACCTAAAGGATGATGAAAAAGAAGCCGAGTTACCTTAGGGGTAGCTAGTTAATATAACCTTAACATTAACAGCCAAGCCCGCGGTACGCCCTAACGTCCATTATATCCATTACGTGGCCATCCATTTGGGAAAATCCCTATATCCATCCACTGAAATTATGTGGCGGTGGATATGCTGCAATCCATTCCACTGGGGTGGTAGGTGGAATGGATTGCGTTGCTTTTAACTCTGCCTATATGCTCCGGTAAAAACCGCGTTATTTTATGCCCGATACCTCGGATCGCCTTATTTTTATCGAGGTCTGTTATTAGCAGCACCTGCCCATCGAAAACGAATACGTTCCGGAGCAGCTATTGCGTATCGCAATGCCGTACTATCATAATTTCCGGGCCGTGTCCCGGCTGGCCCCCTTAAATGTACGTATTAACCAGATACGCCCGTTTAAAATTCTGCAACCGTGATACGTATTTTGCCACCCGGTTTTAACGTTAACGGCTCGTCCGTTCGTCCTATAATGCGCTATGCGCCAGCTCGGCGACCCGCCGATAACCCGGCCGTAGCTATTCGTTCTTATTATTTGTTACGAACGACCGTCCCGGGCCCTTGTATGTTATGCTGTCGACGACCCGCGCCGTTTCGATCGACGCCCGCGCGTTTGCCCAGCTGCCGAAAAATAGCCCGTTTAGTAAATCTTCCGCTTTTTGTACGTACGCCCGTACCGCGCCCCGGAACATCCGTAATTCGATCCGTTACCCCAGATACCGTAACGCCTTGCCGCTTTTCTTTTATATAATTCGCGCCGTTTTACCTTCCTTACGCCGGTGCCTTTTGTCGTACGACATTTAGCGGATTATCGTGTTAAATGGCGTATTTAACCCGTCCGTTAATTACCGCCGGTATTCGTCCTTAAACCTTTTCATGATATCGACGTTTATATCGTCCATATCGTCCGGGTTGTCCGGCTGGCTTTCGAAAATATGCTTTAATATTAAAAGCCGGCTGTATTATATAATACCCGCGAGCTGGCCCGTATAATCCTTTACCGGCTTTTACGAACGCCGGGTTCCGTCGATCCCCAGTACGGCAGTAAAGTATAATAACGGGTTATTATATACCCGGAAAGCTACTTTTTGTTTTAGCGAACCGATATAAAATTGGAAAATAAATTTATCCAGCGTTTCCGTACGCGCGGACGGATCCTCGCCCGGCTTTTTACCGTTTTTTTTTTTCCCGCTTTTCGTCGTTATTTTCCCCGTTATCGCCTTTGTTATCGTCCCCGCCGCCGTTATCTTTCCCTTTTTTCTTTTTTCCTTTTTTTTTTTTTTTAGCAGCCGCGTTACGTTACCTAACGCCGCTTATTGCGCGTTGGAAAACCGCACGCCGTACCGCGCCTTGGCCGCGTTCCGGCCTAGCCGCCACGTCCGTACGTAATAGTATAAGTACTGCTTTTAATACGTCCGGTACCGGTTCATCGAGCTGGTGTGGTCCTTTGTACCGAACGGCCGCCCTGCCGGCTTATTCGGGTCGATGCTTGTTAGTTACCGCAACGTTTCGTACGGTACTGCTTTGAGCCGCCCGGCGCACCTTACCGCCTTACGGTCGAAGCTTTCGCCCAGCCGCGCCAGCTACCGCTGCTTCTTTTTCGTTACGGCATCCCGTAATCTTTTCCGGGCCGCGTTCGATACCGGACCTAAACTGGCCTCGTATAGCTCGACCAGATCTTTACCCTCTAAATGCTTCGCCTAGCTTATTTCCTTAATTTACGTCGATTCGGCGTCGACGCCGCCGGGGCTGTCCGTTACCCGCCGCCGTTTCTCCTTTTCCGTTGCCAAATTATCGTCGTACGTCGTTAATATCAGCCTTTATTTATTATCGCCGCCGCCGTTACCGCCGCCCGTATCCGCCGTCCCCTCCCCTTTCGCGCCCGTTTTTGCTGCCGGCTTTCCTTCGTTTTCGCCTAATTACCGCCCCCGTTCGACCTCGAACCAGCCGTTTGCCGCGCGGCTGCGGAAAAACCTTTGGTAACATATACCCGTACGTTACGGCAAGCCTTTGCTCGTCGTTACCGCCGCCGCCGCCGCCTTTTTTACCCGTTTCCGTCCTTTACCGCGCGGGTTTACCTAGCCGTATTCCGTACGGTAATGCCTTTTTATCTAGCGGTCCGCCCGGCAGACGTACGGGTACCGCCGATACGCCAGCCCGTCCGTTTCGGGCGCCCGGAGGTACGGGTTAACCGTGGCTTCCGGATCCGGGAACCGTAGCTTCTATAACTGCGCCTAGGCCAGGAATACGCCCGGTACGCGCCGGACCCTGTCGCCGATACCGCGTCTTTCCGGCGCGTATTTTCGTACGTATTCGGCCGTATTTAAATAAATTTCGACCTCGTCGCCGACGCAGCCGAAACGGTATTCCGTATATACGATGATATTGTATGCCGGCAAAAAGACGAACGGCTTTATATCGTACGATATAATATCTTTAACTTTATAAAGTAATAATAAAGAAATATAATAAAACACAAAACGTATAAATTTCGTTACATAATTATATACGCGTACGCGTACGCGTCCCTGTAATTCTTAACGTAACTTTTTTTTTTTAATATAATAATTCATTTCCGTACATGCCGCGGACGGTCCCTGTACCCTGTTAACGCCCTTAGCGCCGGTTGCCGTCCCCGTTATTTGGGCCCATTTTCCCATTTCTTTCCCTTATTAATCCTACCTCCGAGCTTATTTTCGCCCGGCAAAAAGTCGACCTTCGAGACGTCGTACGGGTTCCGGACCGGCGCCATCGTAATCGCCGCGTCGCGTTCCCTATATACCCGATTTAAACGGCGCGATTATCGGTCGGGAACTAAATAAAGCCTACCTTTCGTTAAGAAATGGAAGTTTACCCCCCGGGGCCCGTACGCCGCCACACAAATCAAACGGAAGTCTACAAGACTTCGTTTAGGAATAGAGCCTAGGAGAACTGGCCATGGATAATGCGCTAAATGCAGCCATATATGGTACCATGAGAGGAATACCAGTTACTACCTGATCGCTAGCAACTGAGGGGGTGTGTCAGATAAGTAGCGTAATAAGAGCGCACTTATTAATTCAGTCTTTTGGTGCAGTGGCTACGCAACATTATTAAACTTTATCTTTATTCGTTTTTAATACGTTTAACTTTTATTTATTTTAAATATATTTTAACTTTTATTTCGTTTTATTTACTTTAATCTTTATTTATTCCTTTTTACTTTAACTTTTACTTATTTTCATTTAACTTTATTTTTTATTTTCCTTAATCTTAAATTATTATTCCTTTTATATTAAACCTTTATTTCTCTTCCCGCTTTTTCTTTTAATCTCTTTTCCCTCTTATTCTTTTCTTCTCTTTCTCTCGCCTTTTCTTTATTTTCTTTTTCTCTTACTACTTTACAACTCCTTTTATACTTTGTTTCTTTCTTTTTCGTCTTTTTCTTTTATACCTTTCTTTAAAAGTTTTATTTCTTTTCTCTCTTTTTACCCTTTAATCTTTAATATTTCTTTATTATTTTCTTATATTTATATTTTCTTTTCAGTTTCTTTAACTTATCTTTATTTCTCCCTTTTCTCCTTTACCTTCTTATTATCATTTTCCTTTTCTTTTCTACAGTTTATCTCTTTCATTATTTTATATTTACATGCATACACTTTTTACAACTTTACTTTCTTCTTCTTTTTCTTTTCTTCCCATTTTCCTTTTCTTATTTTCTTTATTATTTATTTTTCCTTTGCTTTTGTTATACTTCTTTTATATATGATATCGTTTTTCATTTATTTTACCTTCTTTTTTATTTTATTTACTCTTTTCTTTTCATCTTTTATTTTATATTTTCTTTTTCCTTAAAAACTCTTTAATATTACTTATTAAATCCTTATCTTTATTTATTTGTCTTTCTTATCTTTTTATCCTTTTCGACATCTTCCATCACCTTTTATCATCTCTTATCATCTTTGTTAACCTTTTATAATTTTTTATAATTTCTTTCTTTTAATCTTCCTTCCTTTTTTTCTTTTTTTTTTAAAAGAACTCTTCATTCTTTACTTTTATCCCATTCTTTTAAAACATTTTATTAATCTTTTCCTTTTATCCTTTCTGCTTTTTTAACCTTTCTTTAACCTCTTTATCTTTCCTTTTACTTTTAAAATAAATCACTTTTTTAATTCTTTAACACATTTTAACTCTTTTCCTATTTAAAACCTTTATTATTTTTATAATTCTTTTATTATATTTATTAACTTTTAATCCCTTTTTACCTCTTACTTATTCACTTTTACCTTTCGTCTTTCTTTCTTTTTTATTTCTATTTGTTCTTTTCTAACCTTTATTTATCTTTATATTTCCCATTAATTACTTCTTTTCTTCTTTATTCTTTCCTTTATTAATTTTTCTATTCCTTTATTTCTCTTTCTTTCTTTTTTCTTTATTACCCTTTTTCTTTATTCGTTCTTCTTTTATAACCTTTTATTTCTTTTCTCCCCTTTTTTCCTTTTCATCATTTACTTTTATTTCCTTCTTTTCCTTAACATCTCTTTCTTTCCAGCCTTTTTATTCTTTAACTCTTCGTCTTTTTAACTTCCTTTTATTATTAATTCTTTTTCCTTTTAACTCTTTAAATTTATTCTTATTTTACTTACTTCTTTCTTCCACCTTTTTCTTTCTTTCCGTTTAATTCCCCTTTACTTATTATATTTCCTTTTATATATGTCTTTTTATATATTTCTTTCAATATTCTTGCTTTATTTCTTCTCTTTATTTTATTTCATTCCTTTTTTCACTCTTTCTTCTTTCTTTTTCCGTTTTTTCTTTATTTTATTTTATATTTCTCGTTTTTCGTATCGATCTTTTCTTTTATTAATATTTTTCTTCATTTACCTTTTGTACTTATTTCTTCCTTTTAAATCTTATTATTCCTTTTATTCTTCGTTATTTTATATCGGTTCTTTCTTTTATACTTTATTATTATTAATTACCTTTTTTATAACCCCCTTTATTTACCCGCCCGTCTTTATTTCTTTTTTCTTTTATATGTTTCTTATCGTTAACTTCCTTTTTATTAACTTTTCTTTATTCTTTAGTTTTACTCTTTTTATCCTTCTGCTTTTACTAGCTTCCGTTTTATATCCGTTCTTTTCTTTATTATTTCCTGTTTCATTTACTTTTTGCCTTTTTTATAAATTCCCGCTTTATTAAATTTTACTATTTACTTCTACCACCTTCTTATATTATAATCTGCTTTCTTTTTAATTACACCGTTTTATTTTACCCTTTCTTTTTCGCTTTGTAACCTTAATTTAATATTATTTCCTTAATACTTTCATATCATTTCTTTCCTAATTCAATATCCTTTCTTAATAAGTTCTTTCCATTTTCCCCCTTTTTACTAACTTTTAATATTACTTTCAACTAATCTTATCCCTTTAAAATTCCCTTTATACCTTTTCCGCTTTTATATTATTCTGAATCCCTTAAACCGTTTTTAACATTTCTTTTATTCTTTTTATTCTCCGTTTTCTTTATCTTCTCTTTACTTCATTTCTTTCTCTTTCTCTGTATAACTTTTTATGTTCTCTTTTTAAATCCTTTTATAACTCTTTTTCAACCCTCCTTTTTTTTCCTTTTCATTTCTCCTTTTTTCATTTCTTCTTCTTTTACACTTTTCTTCACACTTTATGATCTTTACTTTCTTTTTACTTTATAATTCCTTTTTAATCTCTTTTTAAAATCAATTTTTTAAACCTCTCTTCGTTTATTTAAATCCAGCGTCATCCCTTTTTACCCCTTTTTTATCTTACTTCTATCATTTATCCTCTTTTTTCTTCTTTTATCTTTCCTCTGTACTTTTCTTATATCTATACTCTTTTCTCTTCTTTTTCACTCTTCTTTTTTCTTTTTCTTTCTTTAAAAATAAGTCAATCCCTTATAATTTACACTTAAACTCTAACTCTTCTTTTTCTTCTTATTATTTTAAACTATATCCTTTTTTTATATTTTATATTTTTTAATCTTTTCTTATATTTATTTCTTCATATTACTCCTACCTTTGTTTTCGAACTTCATTTTACCTTACCTCTTTCTATTCTTTACCCCTCCCCTTTGTTCCTTTTTACTTTTATTTTTAACCATTCTCCTTTTATTTAATTTTTTTCAAAATTTAAATATGCTTCTTTTTTTTTTCCCTTCACATATTTCTTTTACATCCCGTTTTTACATCTTTTATCCTCTTTATTATTCTTTTAATGTAATACAGTATATTTATTTAATTTTAAACTTTATATTATCTTTAATTATCATTACCTTTTTATACATAACATATCTTTAATTCCTCGTCTTTATTTTAACTTATTTCTTTTAATCGTCCTGTTAACCTTTTTATTATTTTATTTTTGTTTTTATTTTAAATTATTTCTTCTTCTTTTATTAATTTCTTCACGCCTTTATTTTTAGCCTTATAATCCTTCTTCTTTATCTTTATATTCGGTCTTTAAATTTTCTTTACTTCTTCTTATATTCATTTCTTTTACCTATATGTTTTCGTTTTTATTTGCCTTTTCCCTTCTTTTGTTTCCTCGTCTTTTCTTTTTTTCTTTTTTTTCTTTCTTTTCTTTTTTAGGTTTTTTAATTTTTTTTTTAATTTTTTTTTTTTTTTCCTTTTTATCTTTCTTTTCGTTTTATTATATTACCCTTTTATTCTAATCCGAATAATCCTCCTACCTTTTCTAGCACTCTATATCTATATCGACATAAATTGTTTGTTTTAAATCCCCCCCATACTACCCGCCTTATTATCCAATTTACTTCATTACTCTCCTTTTCTTTATCTAACCCATCTTTTTTCATTAACTTCATCCTTATTTCATCATACCTCTTGCTTTTCACCGCTTTTATCTTTGCCAACTTTCGTATTAACAACCCTTTATACTAATATTTCTATCTTATAAAACGGAACACCTCCCCTTCCCCCTTTATCCTTTCCCATAAATTGCATATTACTTCAGGCAACATACATTAGAAGCATCCGTTATATTTCGCCAGTTTTTTCCTTTCCAAAATTCCCTTTTTTATGCCATTTTTTACCTTTAACGCCTGATCCCATTCTGCTCCTTTACGCGTCCGATATCCTTCCGCCGAATGCATAAACCCCTTTTTGTCGTTTTCCGTATCCCTTTTTATTTTTTCCCCAAGCTTATAAAAAAAATAATACCCTTTTACTTTCCTTAATATTCCGACAAATTCGCTTCGCGTTTCCTACTTATTTATCTTTTTTATTTTTATCACCGCCCGCGCCCATATTACCTCTTGCCTTCTCCTTTCCACCAACTTTATCGTTAATGGCTCCTTTTTAACCTTATCCTTACTTAACTTTTTTAACCCTAACTTCACCCTAACTCTAGCTTTTTCTTTTTACCCTTTTTATTTACTAGCCCCGGCTTTAATTTTCCCTCTACGTCTCCGTCCCTTAACCGTAACCCTAATCCCCTTATACATTTTTCTTCCTTATCGCTTCTAGCCTTTTCCGTTATTATATTTTCATTTTCCTTTTTTTTCCCTTTTTTATTATTAACTTTAAATTACCCCTTAAACTTTTCCCATTTACTGCAAAAATTACATAAAACCTCCCTGCCGTTACCTTTTTCCTCTTTTTTTTCCTTTCCCCTTTTATTATATTTTACCCGATTTATCTGCTTATTTATCACCTTATTTAATACCACTTTTCGATATCGCCCCCCTTTTATTAAATTAATTATCGCCTGCTTTCGTACTTCTATTTGCTTTCCCTTTCCCCCATGCCGACGCTTTTCTTCCTTTTTCTTACATTTTAACTTCCGCGTATTTTCCATTTTTATCCCGTTCGCCTCCTTTATTACCCGCTCCATAATTACCGCTTTACTTTTTTTTCCGTTACGCCCTGCCCGTCCGCTTTGTTATACATAATCCCGTAACAGCCTTGGCGATCCTACGTAAATAACCCCCTTAATATCCGGTATGTTTAATCTAGCTTTTAGCGCATTTATTGCTGCCATAACCCGCCCGTTCGTTTCCATTATTTATTTCCGTAATATTTTTACCTTTTGTTACGCCGTCCTTACCTTGCTATAATACGCCGCGTATTATAATCTCGCTGTTATTTACTTAACCTATTCGATATTACCGTATATAATTATTTTACCCGTTACGTACTTTTTTAATAACCTTCGGACCTTTTTCTTTATTACTTCTTTTAAATAGCCTTACTTTTTCTCTTTTTTATTTTCGCCCCCTTTTTATACGCCCCGGACCCGGTACCTTATATTCTTTCGTCTAATCCCTAACCGGAACATTATCACCTTATCCGTATTTAACTTCGCCGTTCAGTAAAATATCTCCTCGTCCCTCGGCGCTAGCGTTACTATTAAAAATACGAGCTATACTGCCGTTTTTACCAGCACCTTTCCCAGCTTTAAGAAATCCTACCGGAACCGGTTATCGTCTTTAAACGAATCCAACATTATATAGCACTTGTCCACCACGATACGGTTTAGCCGCCCGTCCGATTTCAACTTTTGCAAAAACCTTTAGAAACCTTTCGTTACCGCCGACTCCGGCATTACGAATACCATCGACGCTCCGCTATTTATCGGCTTTAATAACGTTTATACGTACGTCCGGATCCGGTACTTTTTGTACCACCGTTACATATCCTTCCGTAACGTTACCAACGGTACTATTACTACCGTCACCCCGTCCCCCCCGTAATATTCCAATAATATAAATAACAAACTTTTCCCCCTTTCCATGCTTATTACCTGCACGATCGGCGTATAACCCCAGTAAATCGCCTAAATTATTAACTTTTATTTATTCCGAAACTTAACTTCCTTTTTTTCCATTATTTATCTTAGTTACGTTTTTAGATTTACTTTCGTCAATTACCGTAACCGTTTTACCCGCGCCTATACCGACATTTTTTAATATGGCTTCCGTCGCTTTTTACCGATTATTATCCCTTACGTATGCCCCAGCCCGAAAAATCGGTATTATATTAAGTTAGCTTTTCGGAATTCGTTTCGCTATTTCGATATCCCTATAAACCTTTTTTATAACTCCCGCGCGTAAATTACCCTCGTTATATAGGATAAATGGCCCGCCTAAAGATCCATAATATAATTATCCGCATTTATATTTAAACCCTTTCCGTTTTACGCGTTTTACGGTAAAATTCTAATTAAATACCGTTACGTAATCGTAATAATAATATGCCTTTAAGCGTTAATATTTATCTTTACCTTTTTAAGCTACATAAAATGCTTTTAAAGCAATTAACGTATTTAATACGCGTTTTAAGTTCTATATTTACCGATACGTTACCCCTTTTCGCATAACTTGTCTTCGTTTTCGTTATTATCATCCTAGGATTCGGACTGCCGGCTTCCGTCATTTTTATCGTTATTAAACGTTCACTTATCCTTTTTCCTACTTTCCGCACCTTCCTATTCGCCTTTCTCCGCGTACTTAAATATTACATAGTTACTTTATAAAAACGGACTTCGCTTATTCGGCCTTTATACGTACCCTTAAACGTCCTACCAAAACGGTAGCATTAATTACAAATACCATACCGTAAGCTTCTTTACCTTTCGTAACAAAAACCGGTAAATCACCTTAAGTATCTATTTCCGCCGGAACCCCTTATAATACCTTAATACGAAGTATATTATCCCTTAATAAATAAACAAATTCCGCAACCCCCCTTATTTTATGTTGGCGATACGTAACCCCAAGATCTCCGGGTTTCGTCCGGGCTACCCTTTTAATATATGCATCAATATTAATAGCCGCTTACGGAAATCCTCGACCATCGTTTCGTATTTTTCTACCGCCCTTTTCTTATATACCCTTTCCCCCCCTTATAATTACTTTTTTTTTAACCGCCCGTTTCCGCGTATTTTATCGAATAGCTAAATTAACCCGTTAACCGCCCATTCGTTACGGTCGTCCGTTAAAAACAAATAACCTAATCGGTCGTCCGTAACGTTATCTTAAAGCCCATCTTAATTAATCAGCGGCACCTTTTCGCCAACCGCCCCCGGTTTATCCTTTTATTTTAAAAATAACATCCGGCATAATAACTACCGTATCTCTTTTATTAACGCATATACCATATCCTTTAATGCCGACAATTTAATCCGGATTTAGTTATATTACAACTTATCTCCCTTTTAATTTACGCTACCTTCCGCCGCTATAATATAAATAATCTTTAACCCATAATTACGCAACTCGAAAATCCAATCCATCGGCGTCGGTAACATTCCGTCCGCCGCCGGCGTAATTATCATAAATCGGTTAACTTTCTACCGTATTACCTGGAAAAGCCCCGGACAGCGCTTTTGCACTTCCTTTTCGGTAATACCCACCTTTCTTTACTTATCGGCCACCTATTCCTACAGCTCCATTATTAACTAGCTAACTACCAACATTCGCAAAACCTTAATCATCGCCAAATAACGTATCGTATAATCTTCCGCACTAACCCAGCCGTTATCCTTTCGGCTTCCCATTACCGCCAGCCCACTAATTACGACGTTTAAATAATACGAACTCTTAAGCGGATGGTCGAATATGGCCATAACTAAATTTAAATATAACCGGTTTAAACAAGCAACCGTATCATCGTCAACGTCGCCGTCCTTATAATGCCCAGCTAGCATCTCGAACCCGTTAAATAACTTTCCTTACCAAATCGTTAGCACGTAAACGGGGCGATCGTTATCGTTTTATTGTTACGTTCGTTACAACTATAATAATAACTATCCGACGAAACCGGTATAACGTTACCATACGTTTGCTTCCATATTACCGATAAATAAAACGTTCGGCTTAATATAATTTTTGCAGTTAATTTCGAATAACATAACTGCTCCGGATTTAAGCGAATACGTTTACGCTTTAACATAATCCACGACCCGCCGGTAACTACCTATCATAACCCGGAACGTCCGTTCTTCCTTGTTTACCGGCCGAAGCGTTTTTTTAAGCCGTTCCAGATTTAAGCCGGCTAAATACTTATGCCATCTTACTCGGCCGAACCACGGGTTCGGCTTTAGCTTCTTATCTGTAACGACGCAAGTCTTAACCAGCGTATCCTCGAAGATTTTTCGTTGCTGCTTGCTAGCCTGGAACGCCCTAAAACCTGGCGTCTTGGCCGGCGACCGGATCGGTAACGAGACGCGTCATGGTATCTACGGGCTGGAACCTCCCTATATATCCATCGGGCTTGTTGGTATACCCGGTAGGCTTCCTGCCGGTTCGTTTCGTTCGACCTCAAACTAACGGCTGGCTTGCCGCGACCGGAAAAACCTTTGGCACCGTATACGCTCCCGCTACGAAAACTCTGGTCGTAAGCTGGCGTATTTCTTCTGCCTTCCACGTTTCCGGTTATTCTTCTACCCGTATACCTTCCGGCAATGTTCCTGGATCTTTTTAATATAACGCGCAATATATGGGCATTAGTTACAGCCTAACCCGTCCGTAACTAGGGCTTCTAAAAATAGAATTGCTACTGTAATTAACGGCGGAAACTGGAAATTAAGCAGTTCCTGCTACGTACGGACCACATTCGGAAAAGCTTACACTGCTGCAGCAATCTCTTTCCGCTCCGCAGTTCGTAGCTGCTTATATGAAAAATTGCCCAAGTGATTTTGCACTTCGTTCGCAACGCAACTATAACGGCAGACCCTGCATATAATAACGGAATACGCTAACAAGTAAGTAAACGGTCCGATTATATCCATAATGGCCAAACAGTTCGTATAACCTAAATAATAACAACAAATAAATGAGTAACTAGTTATAGTTCAACCTATTTATACGTAATTAATTTAATCCTTACCGACTTTAAGTTTTTGGCCGTGGTTTAGGAACAAAAGTAAACATAACTTTATATATACACATACCCATAGCTTTGAAAGCTGCGCTCCAGAGCTCCCACGAGGATACTGGCTTAGGCGCTAAGCCGGAGCCCCTATACAGGCTTTCCACATGTAACATTTATCCACCGTTATAGCTTCTTACTTTGGTAACCGCCGAAGCCGAGCCAGGCATGCCACTCTCGACTAATGCGCCGATATTCTGCCTTAGCACCAGCTACATGGCCGGGGGCCTCATCAAGGCCGCGCGCATACGCCAAACCAGCAAGCTTCGTAGAATGGGCTGCCATTTCGTCGTTCCACGCCCAGGACACTGCCTCGATAAAATCCCTCTTGAACTTAGCCTGCTGGAGATGGCGCCGCGAGATGGCAATTGCGATATGGCGCCATATCTGGACGTTGACCTTGGCATTAGCGAGATGGAGAAACTCTTGGCTTAAAAGCGAAGAAAGCTTCGAGGACGGCCATGGTTGATCCTCTATAATCTGGGTTGTCGTTTCAGTAGGACGGCACCTCCCCGTCGTAGACTCGCCCAGCCGCCCGGTAAACACCAGATCGCCAAAGAGATACGGGGTCTTTAGCCTTTTCAGCCCCGGCAGCTTTGCAAGCTTGGCAAGCTGCGTAAGGAAAGGAACCACGAGCCAGATGTAGTACACGAGGAGCTCACTAACCTCGATCGGGAGATAGCGGTGGATTATTTTGGTAGAGCCGGTGACGCTGTAGCCCTTATGGTAGTAGGTTACAAAGCTAACTAGCCCGTTTTCCAGAAAGATATTTCTTTGACCCTGCCCGTGAAGCGGGTTACAGTACTGAATTGTTAGCAGCTCCGTCCCGCGCGCAGGCTGCCCACCTGTCATGTGGACAAGGAGGAGGAGCCGACCGAGATATTCCTCGACGGCAAGCAGGTACTGCCGAACAGCGTGATGCCGCCACTGTGGCCTTCCCGGCACGTTTAAGAAGTCCTTCCGGAGCCACTCGTTATCGAGCACCCGGTCAAGCAGCCATCTCTCTCTTCCGTGCAGTAGGATGTTCGCGGGGTGCCCAACAAAGCTCCAACCCGGGGTCCTCTCGGCTGGGTTGTCGACAAGGGAGCGCAAGCTCAACGGAGGCACAACCAACTCCCGATCCTCGTCCGGGTGGATCAGCAGCACCGTCGCTAGCGCGTCCTGGGCCATTCGTAACTGGCCGGCCACAAACTGCCGTACCTGCGTCATCGTCAGGACCGTATCCCTGTATACGATGGTCTCGTTATCGTCCGACCACGAGATCTGGCCTACGGAGGTCGTGGTGTCCTTGATCGCCTTCCCGTAGGCGCGAAGGTTTCTTGCCCAGCAGATCGGCGATCTCGTGCCGTCGACCATGAAGCGAGCCTGCATTGCCTCCAAAGCGGCCGCAGGGTAATCTGCCTCATCCTGCTCTACCGCTAGCAAGGCCCGCTCGGCGACGAGCAGCTGCGCGATCTTGATCAGTGCCGACAGCTGCCCAGTGTATCGGACTGCCTCGCAGAGCCGCGGGCGCGGAAGCGGCTTGCCTTCGTGTGACTCCTCTATGGCCAGTACAGCGAGAAACCCTAGTACTAGGCTGTCGTAGATGTCACCATACAGAGCATGGTCCAGAAGGGATATGCAGAAAAGGAGACAAACGTCGTCGAGGAGCCTACGTAGGGAATCGAGGTAACCCTGACCACTGTCCTCACGTAACGCCTCTTCCAACTCACGCGAACGTCGCACGACGTCAGCAAAGGTCAGGAGCTGCTTTTCGGTCATCCGGAAATGGAGGTCCGGCCCCTGCTTCTCCCATGTAAGCCTATACACGTAACATAACAACCTTTCAAATACCCGCGTATACTTCTTGTAGGTAGCCGGCTGTAGCAGGTGCAGCACAGGCCTCCGGGCACTGCGGGACGGGATAAAGGAGTTAAGCTGGTGCTGGTCAAATACGTTAAGCTTCCCGTCAGCCAGAGAAAGCCGCGCGCGCTCTACGACACGGCGAAAGGACTCGAGGATACAGCAAAGGATCCGGTCAGAATCGGAGCGTAACCCAGGCACGGCGGTGGTGCCACGGCGGCTTTCGTTGCTGCTACTGAGGCCGCCGTTATCGAGCCCGGGCAGGTCAATCAGGCGGGCAGCCTGGCCAAGGTGCTTTCCGGCGAAGAACCGTGGCCATTCAGTAAGCTGTAGCCACCCCGACTGCTCCGACCGCGTTAAGATCTCCGCCACGAAAGGTTCGTCCGTCTCCGAGGTCTCTGCCAGCTGCTGGTCCACTTGCTGGCGCAAGGTTAGCGCGGCCGGCGGCCCCTCGCCATCATCGGTAACACGCGTAGTCTCCACCGTTCCGTCTCTATCTGGGGCGGCCACCCGCGATGGTTAGTGCCTTATCGAGGCTGGGGCCGTGACGGGGAAGTACCGGACGCGGCCTCCGCGAGCGAAAAAGCTCTAACATGCCACGGGGCTCCGGATAACATCGTACTCCAGCCAGTATGTTATAACGCCGCCCGTAACCTTTACGGGTCGACCGCGCCCTGGATATCGGTAACCGTACTCGCCTCGTAAATGGCGTTTCATAACGTTTTAATTGCGATAAACGTACGAATAGGCGGAAGAATGCTTGCAAAAAAAGCAGAGCAAACCGTTATAATAAATCTTTAAGGATATTACGGATGGCGCATTAAGGTACGGTCGTAATTTAACGACTTTAAGTTAAGTATTTTCGATCCGTAGGACGTAAGCATACGCGGTACGATATAGATCTTCGAACTTTTTTTAAAAAATGGCGCGTTTAGCCGTATGATGGATATATACGTATCGTGTTGCCGATATAAGAAAGCAGCTTTTATAAGCAGTATAAATCAAAACGCGGAAAATAAGATAATAATAAATAAGCTGCCTAAATTATTCCGCGTTTATTACGAAGTAAGAAATAATATTTTAAAAGCTTATTTACGAAACCTATATATTATTAAAAATTCGAAAAAAAAAATGTTCGGTTTTAATTAGCTTACGTACAAATTACGCCTTAGTAATTACGATAAGAGTTACGCGGGAACCGCGAACGACGCGTCGCGAAATTACGAACGTAATAACGTTTTATTTTATATATTCATAAAAATCCCGGTTAAAGGCATAACAGCTGGCTAAAAGTAACGCCGTTTTAAAAGGAGGAAGGTAAAAGAAAAGAAAATAAAGGGGGTTATTGGAGACGACCTAGCGGGCAAATGACATAATGGGAATAGGGTAGGATGGGAATTAGGTCTAAGACAAAAAGGGGACAAGACCCCTGTAAAGTTTGAATTTGCGGCTGAGGGAAATGAGAGTCTGGGTAGAGTCGAGAAGGTTATACGGATTAGGTTAGGTTAGGTTAGGTTTATTTTTTAACTTATAATAACAATAAAACTTTTTAGATATGGCAAAGTTAAAACGGCTAATCTTTCGCGCCAAAAGAAAAACGTTATTACGTTAACGAAATTTCTATTTCAAATTTTAATTAAACGTATCATCAGAAAAATAAAAAAGTTAAAGAAATAAAAAGGAAAGATATTTATTAAACAACTTAATCTTTAAGGACAAAATTCCTAAAGGGGAGAAATCGTATTACTAACCAGCACCTTATTAGCTTGGGTAAACGGTTAGGATACGTTAAAAAAATCGATTATCCGTTAGAAGGTTACGTAACCAGTTCGATAAGCTTGATATTATTTATTAGAAAATAACCCGCAAAATAGGTCGAGCCGCGTCGAGCTGGGAGAACGGCTTGACGGGCTTAATATAACTCGATAAGCTCGATGTCATTAATTAGAGAATAACTAACAAAACAGGTCGAGCCGCGTCGAGCTGGGAGAACGGCTCGACGGGCTCGATACAGCTCGATAGGCAAAAACAAGAATTAGGAGGATCGAGACAATCGCGCTGATTAAGCTACCTGGAGCATATATACGCTCGTTATTTCCATAGTTTAAATAGATTACCAGCTTATAATACAACTTGGTTGCTTAGATTACCTTTGGTAATCTGCTATTATTAAACGTGACTATTGCATACCTTATTACTTAGTTTCCCACGATATTGCTGCTAACATAAACTGTACGACTTAGCTTTAATAGTTGGTTAAACCGACCAGCCGTTATAAAAGGCAATCATTTATCTTTCTAATTAAGGGTAACAACGTTTTATCTTTAATTATTATATTTCTTTGCTGTTTATAATTAATAAATAGGTATACCTTTCCGTTCTTCCTTAGTCCGAAGAATATAAGATATCCGGCTAATAAGCTGGAACGTCGTATATAACCTTTTTTAAGCTTGTCTTTATGGTATTTACGTAATACCTATAATTCCGTCTAGTTAAGGTTATAAATTGGATAAAAACTTGGTCGATGTTTCTTCCTTAAGAACTGTCTTCTGGTTCTATTCGCTATATTCTGATAATTTCGTTTCGAGTTCTTTTCGAAATAGTCGTTTATATCTATGGTATTATAAAGGTACGTTAGCTATTGTTTCTGGCTTTAGGGGTTAATGCTCTAGGTGGTCGTCTATCTTTCGCAACTTAGTTCTGACAATAGCGATAATAAGTCGTATTCTTTTATGGTACATTTACTTTCTTTTATGTTTTATTCTCATGGGTGGTAAGGCTTTTACCGTGTTTCTATGCCTGCGCCTATCGCCATTATCGATTAAGTATTAAAATCTTTTCGTACCTTCTTTCTTCCTATCGAAATGAAATAAAGCGAACTTTACTTGGCCAATTACTTAATCGATTAAGGGATTATACTGGTACAACCAAAACTTTCCGAAGATCATATCGTAATTTCTTATCGGAACGATATCGCAGTTTAATATTTGGTTTTATTCTTTAACGAAAGTCTCGAGGTGATTACTTTTGCGGGTAATCTTTTTATTATCGTAGGTAAATACCTAACCTTTTACGTTGTCAGCGATATAAGGTTCCACCTTTTACATTTGTAATAACTTCAGTTAATTAACTATATCGGTAAAATATAATTATCTTCTATTACTCCGTAATCCCTAAATGGGATAAATTAATATGTTTTAATTCGTACTTGCAGGATAATAAAATCGTTCTTGGCTTTATCGTTACGTTTAAAGCTTTTTTGGGCAGCTCTTATTAGCTTTTTCGGGTCTTATCACCCTCTAACGCCTTGACGTACTTTTAATTCTGCTAATTAAGGGCCTATAGCTACTTTAATTATCCTTCCTATCGGCGTAGGGTGGCTTCGAATCGAAGAACTTACGTTTAGAAGTCTTTTTTACTAATATGCTTTAGTTCGGGGTTTTTTTGCCCCTATTACCGTGCTTAAAATTGGGCATCATATTCCCTTATACTTTTATTTCGCTCTTAGATCTTTATCGAAATTTTTCGTCGGTCTTCCGGGTTGTCCCTAAAAGTTAATCGGAAGCTCAGGCTATTAATTACCACCAGTAATACCTTTATAACCGTTTATTAAATTTATTCATCTTATATCTTATTATCGTACCATCCGAGATAATACATAGGGGTTTCGTTAGGGGAATTCTTTCCTTCCGGCTAGCTTGATACTACCGTAATAACGTCGGTAATGCCCTAAGAGATATATATCCTTAAATATATATACCATCGTTAATCCTTAAGATCTTTTCCGGTTTAATTATAAAAATCGAATCCTTAGTTAGATATCCGTATAATTCGCTTTTCGATATACTGCTATTTTTCCCTATATCTTCAGTAATAGGTGCGTTTATAGTAAATATTATAAAGTTTTCCGTGTCGGTCTGGCTATCCTGGTAGTAGGGCTTTATTTTAACCTTAATACTCCTTAATTTATGCATTTAGTTCTAACTGTTCGTACCGTTATTGCCATTTCTGTTAGGAACGGGAAAGTAGCTTTTCTTTTATAAGCTCTTTTTATTCATCGTGTTCCTTTAGTTACTGGGCTACTGTAGGTCCTATAATAGGGGCTCGTTATTTCTGGATAGCTGCTTAAATAATGACTTAGAACAGTTTCTTTACCTTCTGGAATCCCTGTTATATTTCTTTAAAGGGGCTATGGTTATCTTTAACCTTAATTATATTAATCGGCTTATTGCTACTTCTACTATTTCGAGGCGGTCCTTAAAGAATCGGTGTCCAGGTATTTTATTACTATCTCTTGAACTTCCTACATTAATAATTTTTATATTTTATTTTGTTATAAGTTTAGCATTAAATCTGGCGTCGGTCCTGTTATTATATTGCTTTTACTTTTATAGGTCTAGCTATTACTTAATGGGATATATTCGTTCCTCGTAATGTGCTGATACTAGATAAATACTTTAGCTTATTATTTTGCCGGCCCTTAAAGTTTCGGGTTCTTTAAACGTATTGTCGCTCGTCGATCTTGACTATTATGGCGATATAACTTCCCAATCTTTCGGGGCGTTTATCTTTAAATAAATCCTTTTGGATTCTTTCTGTTAAACCGTTAAAAAACGTGCTTATTAATATTATTTGTCCCTAGTTAATTTTCGACATTAACTGGACGAAATTATTACCGTATTTAAAAGCTAATCCTTTTTACCTTAGGTCCTTAATTTTGTTTTCGGCTTTAACAGTTTCGTTTATTAATAAGAATCCCTTTTTAAGTTTCTTTTCGAATTCCTTATAATCGTTCTAAACTGCCGTAATTTTTATAAACCTTTATTAAAGGGATTAGTAACCTATTTACAGAGCACGGGCTTAAACTAAGTGGCTACGATTTCGGTTAATTATTCTATAACGAACTGGATTCGAAAGGTAAGTATTATAAGCCTAATTAGGAAGTATTTAAAGTATGCGCCATATTCCGTAAGAAATTATTGTAACTTGGTGGTAGTCTTATTAAAAGGATCGAGCTTAATATGTTTTATGATTTTTCCGGCTTTCTTACCGTGGGCTGCCTGAGCGGGCTGTATTGGTTGAGCTGGCTGGGCTGGCTGCGCGGGTTGCTCGGGCTGCTTCTGGGTGGCCTGTCTGGCTAATTCGACTCTCTGGGCATTTAGTGTAACGAACCTGTCATACATCCACCTGGAAGTATGAGCAGTATCCGAAATGGGGTCTTGATTTGCAGGTAACAATAGGGCGAAAAATGATTTATTAGGGGTTTATTCGTTAAAGAGGTTTAAAGACTTTTCCCTTAATTAAAGAACGGTGCAGTTGCCTTTAGTCGAAAGCTTAAATTAATAGCTAAAGAGCGAAACTAAGTAGGTGCTATTTATATAGGAAACCGGTTCGTTATATATCTAATTATTTTTTAATAAGTATGTCGTGGATTTATGTGATTTATGTAATCTAGTTCCAGATTACCTAGATTACCTAGATTACTTAAGGGCTAAACCCCTTAGCCGACCTTTAGCCGTAGCGCACTTCCGCGTTAGGCCTTAAAGGTAAGACCTGGGGATGAAAACATTGTTTTCGTAACATTATTTCCCCTTTTCAAGGATCTTTGTCGTAAAGATAAAAACAGTAAGTCGTTTTCCTTTTCCGAACCTATTTCTGGATTTGGTTAACCTTTATCATGTTAGGCCGCATTAAGAAAAAAAAGCTTCGTTTAAACCAGCGCGATTTTCGGGACGTTCGTGCTAACTTAATTAAGAAATTTGGTGTTAGGGCTTTTCCGTGTTCTTATTATATTCGATTTAGCGAGGCCGAGTATTTTTACGCCTTGGAGTACCCAAGTTGTAATAACTGCATTCGTCGCCAACGTTTTTCCTGCGACGTTTTGACCATCAACTCCCTAAGAAAGATAAACGAGATATAAAAGCGTTTTGAAAAGGAACAGCGGGAGGTTAAGGACAGTTTCTTGGCGTATTAAGAAGCAGCGGAAAAGGAACTGGACGAATTAAGGCGTCGTCAAAATAAAAAATCGAAGGAATTTATTAGAAGATTAAAACGCTTACGTTTTTAATAAGATCTCCTTAAGAAACGGGCATTAAAAATGTTAAAGGAAGGTTTAGAGTTGGATTAATTGGAAAAACGGGAAAAAATAGAAGAAAAAAGGCGATAGGTGGAAGTAAAGCAGGTATAGCTTGTTTCCGAAATAGATGCCATAGTAAAGGCGTTTACTTTTTTTGATTAAAACGCCGTAAGGTTGGATTTAAGTAGGGGACCTTTATCGCCTGCGACTTTGGCTGCGCTGGTCGGTTAGGATTCTGCCGGTAGAATGTCTTAACCAGGTTTATCGCATTCGTTAGGTAGTTAAGTGGTTCCCAAATGTTTTCTTCGTGTAAGTATGCTTTCCATTTAACTAGGTACTGGATCTTGTTTTTGACCATTTTGGAGTCCAGTATTTTTTCGATTTCGTACTTATTATCATTTTTTTTGATTTCCAGACTTGTTTCCAGCGGGGCGTTCTTAAGTGCTGGTTTAAGTAAGGAAATATAAAAAACAAAGTGTATTTTTATTATCTTAGGTAGTGACAGTCGGTAGTTGGTTTTGGAAATAACTTTATTAACCTTAAACGGGCCAAGCTTCTTGAAATTAAGTTTATCGCTAGGCCTTTTGGTCTTAATTTATAAAATGTTCGACGTTGCGTTTTATCTTTGACGTAGTAAGTAAACCTTATCTCCCTTCGCTAGAATTGGTTCTTTAATTCTCTTTTTGTTATAGTATTGGGCCATTTTTTGCTAGAGAAAACGTAACTTGGTTTATAGGCGGGATTATATTATCTTGATTTTAGTTATCATCATTTCTGCTCGGGGAGCTATGGTGGTGAGTGCAGGAGCCTTATGCGTTGATTGCTCTAGTCGTTGGGTTACTGCCTCGTATCCGTATATAGTTATATGGGGGGATATGCCCATGTTTTCGTTAGTAAACGTATTGTAAGCCACTTATGCTAATGGTAGTAGCTTTACCCAGTTGTTTTGCTGGTAGTTAACATAGCTTCGAAGGTACTGTTTTAAGGTTTAATTCAGTCGTTCCGTTTGACCGTTTGTTTGGGGGTAATAAGCTGTCGAGAACTTAAGTTTAGCGCCTATTTGTTTGAAAAAGCTGGTGCTAAACTTGGATATGAAAAGCTTATCTCGATCAGAAATGATCTTTTCTGGCACTTCGTATTTGTTAAGGTAGTATCGGATGAATGCATAGGCCAGTTGTTTTGCTGTCGCGGTTCCTTTAAAAAGTAGGAAGTACTTATATTTGATAAGTCTATTAACGATTACCCAGATTCCGTCGTATTCGATTCCGGTAATTAGGTTTTTAGATGGAGGAAGGCTGGTGATGAAGTTTTAAGCTATGGTGTTCCATGCCTTGTTAAGAATGTCGGTAGGTTATAGCAGTCCGTAGGGCTTATGGCGTATTATTTTAACCTTATTGCAAATATTGCAATTCTTAATAACTTTTTTAATTATTCGGCGTAGTTTTGGGAAGTCGTATTTCTTTTGTAATCGTCGGGTAGTTTTGAAGATTCCTTAATGTCCATACAGTAAGTTTTCGTAAAATTCTTTCATAAATTGTTTCTATTAATTCCTGGGAACATAAATTTTACCATAATATAATAGCTGGCCTTTTGGCTGTCCTTTTAGCTGTTGAATCTTTTTCTTTTTATTTATATCGTAAGAATTTCGAAACTTTGTTAAAAGTTCTGGGGTTGGTTTTTTTAGGATTTCGCATAACCGTATAGTGCCATCCTTGTTATACTGTAGCATTTGCATGCTTCGTTTGGGAACTTTCGGATTATAGTCGTTTTTACGATTAAGAATATCCGCCTGGATATTTTGTTTTTTTTTAATGTAATATATTTTGAAGTTAAATCTTGACAGGAAAATTATTTAAGTTTCGTATCGTTTGTTTAATTCCTAAGCCTTTATAAATCGAGTAAGGTTTTTATGATCGGAATAAATATTAAACGGTTCTTTAATTCCGTTAAAAAAAGGCTTCCATTTTTTAAAAGCGTTAATGATTGCCAGTAGTTTCTTGTTATAGATTGGATATCTGAATTCTGCGTTTTTAAATGCCTTCGAATAATAAGCTACTGGGTACTATTTGTCGTTATCCTTTAGTTATTTTAGGACGGCACTTAGTGCGTAATTCGAAACGTTTATTTTTAAGCGCTTTTTCTTATCTGCGTTAGGTAGTTTTATTATAGGTTTACTGGTAATTACGTTTTTTAAGATTTGGAATGCCTTTTTTATATTTTTTAGGAGCTTAAACTCCTTATTAACGTATTTTTTGGTGGTAAGTTTCGTTAATGGTCTAACTATGTCTCCGTATCCCTTAATTAGGCTTCGTACGTATCCCGTAAATCTTAAGATCTGTTGGATGTCGGTAACGGTCGCCTTGTTAGGGATGGGCCAGTTCTTAACTGCTTTTATCTTAAAGCGTTAAATCTGAATTTGGCCGGGGGTGAGTGTATATCCCAGAAAGTCTAGTTTTTGTGTGTGCTATACGCTTTTGGCTGGGTTGACTTTGATGTTTGCCTTATTTAGGGTTTTAAGTATTTGAGTTATATGTTTTTAGTACTTTTCCAGGGTTTCGGAATAAATAAGAATATCGTCGAGGTAGACGAATATAAACTTATTTAAATACTTCCGTAAGGTAGTTATTATTAGGCGTTGGAAACTGGCGGGAGTATTAGTAAATCCTATGGGTATTATTCGGTATTCGTAAAGCCCGTATATGGTTTTGAATGCCGTTTTTTATTCTTTTCCTTAGGCCATTTTGATACGGTAATAACCGTTTCGAAGATTAAATGTAGTGAACCATTTAATTTTACTAGCGTTTTCTTTTAATATGTTTATAAGGGTTAGGGGGTATTTATTTTTAATCGTGATATCGTTTAGCTGTCTATAATCGATAATTTTTTTGAAAATTAGGTCTCCGTTTTCGTTAATTTTTTGCTTTCCGTCTTTGGTTTTTAGTACCATAAGGACGGGGTATCCAGTAAGAAAGTTAGAAGGTCGGATGTATCTTCTTTTTAGATCGAATTAAATGGTTTTTTACAAGGTTTTTAATTTCTTAAGGTTTATGTGGTAAATTTTGTAAAGTTTAGAATAATATCCCTTTTTGATAGGTATTCGGTAATCCTATTAACCATGTGGTAATAATTCGTAGTCTTTTTTGTCCTTAAATAATCTCTTAAATCCTTAATACTTAGGTGGTATTATTTCGGCTTAATTTGGTATTTGTATTTCTTTGATAACATAACAAATCTCTTATTCGTTTTTTTTAGGTGGTTTTTTGTTGCTTTCCTAAAAAAGTATTTAATGTTTTTAGTTAATATATGGATTATTGGTTTTAAGCCATGATATTCCCAAGATAATATCGTATCCAGAAATATCGGCAATATTTAATAAGATTTATTTTTAATGTCCTTAGATTCAAACGGGAAGTTTTTTAGTTTTTCGTAAAATTCGTCAGTTTTCATACTTGGATAAACTTCCGTCTATTGTTCGTAACTTATAAAACTTTAGCTTATACTTTTAAGGAACTTAATATTTTTCTGCTACCGCGGAAGAAATAAAGTTACCTTCGGCTGTTAAGTCGATTATGGCTTTAAATATACTGTTTTTGTATTAAAGTAAAATTTCGATCTAATTACGTAGTTTTTTTGCTACCTCGCATAAGGTTTTATAAACTAGGGCTTCTCGATACCTTACTTTCGAAGGCCTTTAGCGTTTTTTAACGTATGATGGTATCCAGCCTAAAAGAATCTTTATTTACGTACCTTTCGAATAACGTATTTAGTATATTAATCGTTCTTGCATTTAAACCATATTTTTTTGCCATATTTACATTCGAAAATGGCTGTTCTTTTCGGGTTCGATCCTTAATCTTGCATCTTTCGAGTTATCGAATTAGAAATATAAACCTCCGAAGGAGGTATTCCTATATCTAGGAGTTCGTATTAGATATAAAGCATCGGGGAATAACATAAGCATCCTTGCGATATGGCTTTCTAACTTTCCTTTAACTCGGGATGTAAATAATAAAACCTGGGGTACTCTGGCTATCGGGGAGCTTTTATGTATCTGCATTCGTCATCTGGCTCGGTAAGTATTTCTTCCTTCCATCCAGGCCAAAAATCATTATCTTCTTTGGCTTTAAGATATATAAGACAGTCGTCGACGTAACAAGCGGTAAAATGTAACAACTTATGCTGGCTTTCTCGTGGTTTGGTATGTACCGTACATTCAGGGAGCTCGCAAAGCTCCGGGAACAACTATCCATGGTTGCTGGCGTCGGGTCGGAACTGACCGTTTTCTTCGTACATCTTATACTAAGATATATCAAGATAGCAAAAGCATCCTAGCTCTATGGCTATCCTGAAGGCTATCTATCCGGGGTAATATTTGCAAGCTTTAGCCTTAAAGTCCTAGCAAATGGGGCAATCCTCGTACTTTAGGATGTCGTCTTAAATTTAAATGGTAGTGGCAATAATGAATTCTAACTGGAAGGAAATCGAGCTAACTTCTTTTTCTTCCTTTTCTGCCTTACTGTCGGTTTCTTGTTCAGTCGTTCTGGCTTTCTTTTGGGGTTAAAAAACCCTTTTTTTCCTGAAGTTCCTTTTTGCGAAAAAGCGATATTTGCTTTTGAAATACCCTTTCTTACCATAATTAAAACACTCGATATTGGACTTATTTTTCTAAGGCTCCTTTAAAATAATACTTACTTCCTTTTAAGGCTTACCTTTATCCTTTTTAATTCGGCTATTAAAGCCTTTATCGTTATTTCGTCTGTTAATTCCTTTCTTTTCGAGGTACCGATTAAAGGTACGTCGGTTAACAATAATTGCTTTATCAATATACTTTTTAAAGGATCTTATTTTGGGTACCATATATATCTTATCCTTAACTTAAAATTTTAAGCCATCGTAAAAAGAATAAAATAACGCGCTTTCTGGTAAACTAAAAATTGCGGCCAGGTAGTTGAATTCCGTCGTATATTTTACGGCTAACTTGGTCTAGTAAAGGAGGTATAATTATTTTACCGCATGCTATTTCTTATTTAAGTTTTTTAACATAACTTACATTTAGTCCTTAAAGTATCGATAATCGTTAAAAATGTAATTAATAATATTTAAAGATTCCTTAAGGTAATTTTCCAGGTAATTTTTTATGATAAGTTCGAATTATAAAAGAATTCGTTCAATAAGTAACTGGAAGATAGCTATCACTTTCTAATAATCCTTTATTAAGAAGCTTTGGTAAAACTTAAAGTAAGTTTTAACTTGAACGAAAAATCTTTTTATATTTATAATTCCGTCATAAAGCTTCGGGGTAATTAGCTTATAACCCTTGATTTCCGGTATTCCGTAATAACTGGGAGGTGGGATAATAATTTCGCGGTACCGGTTGGGGCCGAATAATAGGGGTGCTGGGGTTCTTTCCTCCATTTTTCGGGTAGGTTGGGCCATACTTTTTCTGGGGGGTTGGGATCTTTCTTTTCTATCTTTTTTTAGGGCTTAGATTTTGCGTAACAGGATCTCCATTTTCTCCTTAGGAAAAAGCTCTCTCTTTTTTCCCTTCGGGCCTTAAGGTTTCTGGATTACTGGCTTTTTTTTTTCTTCCGAATCTTTCTAAACTTTAATAATGTCCTTTAAAGCCGGGGTTAGTTACTAGGTCTAGAAAGAAGAAGGTTCTCCTTTGCTACGGGTTGTGGAAGGCATGATATTGTTAATTATTTAAAAAACTTTTTCGATAAAGGGTAGATCGTTTAATCTGGTTACTGGTTCCTTACTAGTTCGTAACGGGGATCGGGTATACTGTCTATCTTCTGAACGTCATTCTGTAATATCGTCTTTACTAAATTCAGGAAAGCTCATGCCCAACTGGGCTTAGAATCATCCGTCGGTTATTAATTAAGGAGTTATCAAAATGTAACGAACTTGTTATACATCCACCTGGAAATATAAGCAATATCTGAAATGAGGTCTTGATTTGTAGGTAATAATAAGGCGAAAAATAATTCACTAAAGGTTTGTTCGTTAAAGAGGTTTAAAAACTCTTCCCTCAATTAAAGAACGGTGCAGTTGCCTCTAATCGAAAGCTTAAATTAATAGCTAAAAAGCGAAACTAAGTAGGTGCTATCTACATGGGAGACCGGTTCGTTATATATCCAATTGTCTTTCAATGAGTGTGTCGTGGATCTATGTGATCTATGTGATCTAGTCCCAGATCACCTAGATCACCTCGATCACTTAAGGGCCAAGCCCCTTGGCCGACCTTTAGCCGTAGCGCACTCCCGCGCTAGGCCTTAAAGGTAAGACCTGGGGATGAGAACACTGTTCTCGTAACATTTAGCTGGTTTCGGGTTTTCTTAAGGGTGTTAGTAAGTATGGTCTTATTATTAGAGAGCTACGTGACTATATTAGTTAGCTAGTTTAATTGTCGTAAGGCTTCCTTTTAAGCAAGATTAGGTTAGTGTGACGGCTGGTCGGTTTAACCAACTATTAAACCTAATTCGTACGGCTTATGTTAGCAGCAGTGTCATGGGAAACTAAGCAATAAAGTATGCAATAATTACGTCTAGTAATAGCAAATTGCCAAAGGTAATTTAAGCAACCAAGTTACATTATATGCTGGCGATTCATTTAAGTTATAATAATAAGCGTATTTATATATTATCTTTTTATTCCTATTACTTAACCTTACTTAATAGATTTTCACTCAGCAATCCGCTTAATGTTATTATTAAGTAGCTTGCTTAATGTCGATTTGCTAAGTAATTTACTTAATGTCGATTTACTAAGCAGCCCTAGCTTAATAATGCTTAGTAAATTTTACCTAAGTACTTCTTACGTAATTTGGTTTGGTAGGGCCTCGGGGCTCTTAGTTTAACTGTTTCCCGGGCTACGTTTAATTAGGTCGTATCACGATTTTCCCCTTTTAAAAATCTTGTCCTTAAGATTTCTTTATTTTTCTTTCTCGTAAATATTATATGTTTAAGATGTCGGGTCGTATTACTAAGGATAATCGCCAGAATTCTTCATTTACCGACCGTTATCGGAACTTGTTACTTATTTTTAACCAATATAATTTCGAAATTATGCCGTATTTCTTATATTTCTTTAAGGACTGGAAATACAAAATAATGGAAAACGTTTCCAATTATGAAGGTTATGTTAAACGTGGTTATTTATATAACGGGACCGGCGTTTATTTCTTTTTTCTAAAAAAATATACGTGCTAAAATTTAACGATTAAAGCGAAAGGAAATATTAGTTAAGCAGCGTTTCTGGGAGTTATACAAACGTTATTAATAAGAAATAAATAAAACCGTTACGAGGTTAATTCGTTTACGGAAATAAAAGGCATTTTTTCATTCCAAGAGTATAAAGATGATACAGCGGGAACTGTAGTCGGTAGAAAAGTTGGAGGAGTAAGAACGGCAACAGCGGGTTAACGCCGAAGTTTTTATGACGGCATTGGCCCCGTTCGCTGGTCCGATTAATTGGCCTGCGATCGACAACGTTAATTGGTCTCCCTTTTGTTTTTTTAAAAACGTGAACTAGGATACCATTATCTCTGGTAACCCCGCTGTTGCTAGTCAAAATCTTTTAAAAGGCGTTAAGCGCTTATAAGAGTTTGGCGGACTTTTATGTATTTTCGGAGTTTAGGTAATTTTTCCATTTAACTAGATATTTTGTAAATTCATCCTTTTTACTTATATCCAGAATACTATTTGCTTCGGACGTTAATAGATTCTTTTCCATTTTCCTTTTATACTTTATATTAATTTTCATAGTATCTGTCGCTAATTCGAATAAAGAAACGTAGAAAATTAGGTAAAGCTTAGCTTTAGATAATAGTTGCAATCTGGAGTTATTTTCTAAATCTTTCTTGGTAATTTTATAAGGCCCGATATACTTAAAATCGTGTTTTTTATTTGGTCTTTTGGTCTGGCTGTTTTTGGTAGCTAGATAGACCATCTCTCTTTTTTGGAAGCTTGGTTTCTTTAACCCTTTTTAATTATAGTATTTCTTTATTTAGTTACGTACGAATTTAAGTTCTATCTTTATTTTTGCGTGTATTTACTTAAGTTGTTTTAATGTAAGGATTATTTTAACGTTAATAAATTCTTCGCGTATATTTTTATAAACCTCTGGTATGAAACCAATTTGGCGTTTACTGGAATCGTTTTGGTGCTTTTATAATAGCTGGTATTATAGGCTAATTATACAACAGGTAACCTTTGAACTTCATTATTTTGTTCGAAATTAATATAACATCATAAGTAGGTTTCCAGTATTTGGTTAGTTCTTTTTATTTATCTGTTTATTTAAGGTTTGAATGCGTTAAATAGTTTATAATTTAAATCTAGTGGCGTTATAAGTTTTTCTTAAAACCTTAAAGTAAATATCGTTGCTGTATTTAAGATAGTTTCTGTTAGCAATCCGTATATTTTTAAAATATGTCTTAAAAAGATATATGGTACTTACTTTACATTTAAATCTTTATTATATGGTAGAAAATAACAAAACTTCGCAAATTTGTTAACGGTTATAAAGATATTATCATAATGTATGCCTGTAACTAGGTCTTTTAACAATAAAAGCTTAGTAATAAAATTGAAAGTAACTAAATCTTATAATTAGTTTATAACTGGTAATAGCTATAGTTTTCCTTATGGCTTATATCGTCGAGCCTTTGTTTTATTATATATATAGCATTATTATCGTACCTTTTTTATTAATGATTTTATTTTAGGAAAGTAATAGGTTGTTACGAAACAGGAAGGACTCCCAGACCAGAAATGAGACCCTAGGAGGGTGACCCCAACGGGTAAACCTCGGCCCCACAAAATGATCTCTGTCGCGTTGACAGAGACCATCCAGAGGCTTCTAGGGGACTATACAAAAAGGCTTTAAGGACCTCAAAAAAATGAGAAAAATATATATAAACCAAGTTTCCCTTATGGATAGCACCTACTTAATTCCGTTCCTTAGCTATCAATCTAAGCTCTCGACTAAAGGCAACTGCACCGTTCTTTAATTAAGGGAAAAGTTTTTAAACCTCTTTAACGAACAAACCCCTAATAAATTATTCCTCGCCCTATTATTACCTATAAATCAAAACCCCATTTCGGATACTACTTATACTTCCAGGTAGATATATAACAGATTCGTTACATTTTGATAGCTCCTTAATCAATAGCCGACGGATAATTCCAAACCCAATTAAACATAAGCTCTCCTAAACTCAATAAAAACGATATCACAGAACGACGTTTAAAAAACAGATAATATACCCGATCCCCGTCATAAGCCAGTAAGGGATCAGTAACCAAATTAAACAATCTACCCTTTATCGAAAAAGTTCTTTAATTAATTAATAACATCATACCTTTTATAACCCGTAGCAAAGGAAAACCTTTTTTTTCTTAAACCTAGTAACCAACCCCGGCTCTAAAGGATACTATTAAAGTCCAGGGAGATTCGAAAAAAAAAAAAGCCAGTGGTCCAGGAACCTTAAGGCCCGAAAGGAAAGGAGAAAAAGTTCTTTCCTAAAAAGAAGATGGAGATCCTGTTGCGCAAAATCCAAGCCTTAAAAAAAAACAGAAAAAAAAACCCCCAACCTTCTAGAAAAAGGATAGCTTAATTTACCCGAAAAATAAAGGAAAGAACCTTAGCACCCTTATTGTTCGGCCTTAATCGGTACCGCGAAACCATTATCCCACCCCCTAATTATTACGGAATGCCGGAAATTAAGGGCTACAAACCAATTACCCCGAAGCTTTATAACGGAACTACAAATATGGAAAAATTTTTCGTTTAAGCCAAAACTTACCTTAAGTTTTACCAAAGTTCTTTAATAAAAGATTATTAAAAAGTAATAACCATCTTTTAGCTGCTTACTAAACAAATTCTCCTATAATTCGAGCCTATTATAAAAGACTACCTGGAGAATTACCTTAAAAAGTCCTTAAACATTATTAATTATATTTTTAACGATTATTAATATTTCGAAAACCGAATACGAACTATATTTAAAAACTTAGATAAAAAATAGCACGTGGTAAAATAATTATACCTCCTTTACCAAATCAAGTTAGCCGCAAAATATACGACGGAATTTAACCGTTTGGCCGTAATTTTTAATTTACCAGAAAACGCGTTATTTTATCTTTTTTACGACGGCTTAAAACCGTAAATTAAGGACGAAATATATATAATACCTAAAACAGGATCCTTTAAAGAATATACCGATAAAGTAATTATCATTAATTAACGTACTTTTAACCGGTACCTTAAGAAAAAAGGAATTAACAAACGAAATAACAATAAAAGCTTTAACAGCCGAATTAAGAAGAATAAGGGCAAGCTTTAAAAGGAAGTAAGTACTGCTTTAAAAAAGCCCCAAAAAGATAAGTTTAATATAAAATGTTTTAACTATAACAAAAAAAAACATTTTAAAAGCAAATATCGCTTTTCCGCTAAAAGGAACTTTAAGAAGGGAGGGATTCCTTAACCTTAGAAGAAAGCTAAAGCGGCTGAACAAGAAACCGATAATAAGACAGAAAAGAAAGAGAATAAAGTTAGCTCGATTTCCCTTTAACCAGAATTTATTATTGCCATTATTATTTAGATTTAGAACGATATCCCAAAGTACGAAAATTACCCTATTTGCTAGGACTTTAAGGCTAGAACCTGCAAATATCACCCCGAACAAATAACTTTTAAGATAATTATAAAGCTAAAATGCTCTTACCATCTTAATACATCCCAGTATAAGATATACGATAAAAACGGTTAGTTCCGACCCGACGCCAGCAATTATAAACAGTTATCCCCGGAGCTTTACGAGCTTCCTAAATGTACGGTACATATTAAATTACGAAAAAACCAGCATAAATCGTTGTACTTTACCGTTTGTTACGTCGACGATTATCTCGTATATCTTAAAGCCAAAAAAGATAACGACTTTTAGCCTAGATGGAACGAAAAGATACCCATAAAACCAGATAATAAGTACAGATGTATAAAAACTCCCTAATAGCCAGAATACCCTAGGTCTTATTACTTATATCCCGAATCAAAACAAAGCTAAAGGGCTATATCGTAAGGATATTTATGTTATTCCCTAATGCTTTACATTTAACACGAACTCCTAGATATAGGAATACCTCTTTCGAAGGTTTATACTTCTAACCCGATAATTCGAGAGATATAAGATTAAGGATTAAGCCCGAAAAGAATAATCATCTTCGAATGCAAATTTAACAAAAAAACATAATTTAAATATAAAAATGATTAATACATCAAATACGTTATTCGAAAAACGCGTAAATAAAAACTTTCTTAAGTTAAATACCATCATAAGTTAAAAAACGCCAAAAGCCCTCGAAAATAAGGCATTAAGAAGCCCTAGTTTATAAGACCTTATGCAAGGCGGCAAAGGGATTACGCAGCCAAATCGAAATTTTACTTTAATACAAAAACAGCACATTTAGAACCATGATCGACTTAAAAGCCAAAAATAACTTTATCTTTCCCGTAGCGGCAAAAAGATATCAAGTTCCTTAAAAATATAAGTTAAAATCCTATAAGTTACGTACGGTAAACGGAAACCTATCCAAGTATAAAAACGGACGAATTTTACGAAAAACGGAAAAACTTCCCGTTTAAATTTAAAAATACCAAAAACGAATTTCGTTAAATATTGCCGACATTTCCGGATACGACGTTATCCTGGGAATGCCATGGCTTAAAACCAGCAATCCACATATCAACTAAAAACACCAAATATTTTCCTGGGAAAATAACAAAAAACCACCTAAGGAAAACAAGCAAAAGATCTATTATGTTATTAAAAAAGTACAAATGCCAGATTAAGCCGAAATAATACCACCTAAATATCGAAAATTCAAGAGACTATTCAAAAATAAAAAAAACCACGAATTATTATTATATGGTTAATAGGATCACCGAATACCTATTAAAAAAAAATATTATCCTAAACTTTACAAAATTTACCACATAAACCTTAAAAAGTTAAAAGCCTTATAGAAAACTATTTAACTCGATCTAAAAAAAGGATATATCCAACCTTCTAACTTTCCTACCGGATACCCCGTCCTTATAATACCAAAAACCAAAAACGAAAAGCAAAAGATTAACGAAAACGAAGACCTAATCTTTAAAAAAATTATTAACTACAAATAATTAAACGATATCACGATTAAAAATGGATACCCCCTAACCCTTATAAACATACTGAAAGAAAATGCTAGCAAAATTAAGTGGTTTATTATATTTAATCTTCGAAACGGTTATTACCGTATCCAAATAACTTAAAGAAAAAAATAAAAAACGGCATTTAGAACGATATATGGACTTTATGAATACCGAATAATACCTATAGGACTTACTAATGTTCCCGCCAATTTTTAACGCTTAATTATAACCACTTTACGAAAATTCCTGGATAAATTCGTATTCGTTTACCTCGACGATATTCTCATCTATTCCGAGATTTTGGAGAAGTATAAACAGCATATAACTTAAATGCTTCAGACTTTAAATAAGGCGAACATCCGAGTTAACCCAGTTAAAAGCGTATGGCATATACAAAAACTAAACTTTTTAAAGTATATACTCACCCCTAACCAAATTCAGATTTAACGCTTTAAAATAAAAGCAGTTAAGGATTAACCCATCCCTAACAAAACAACCGTTACCGACATCCGATAAATCTTAGGATTTACGGGATACATATAAGGCCTAATTAAGGGATACGAAGATATAGTTAAATTATTAACAAAACTTACCACTAAAGAATACGTTAGTAAGAAGTTTAAATTCCCAAAGGATGCAAAAAAGGCATTTTAAATTTTAAAGAACGCAATTATTAATAAACCTATAATAAGATTACCTAACGCAGATAAAAAAAAACGCCTAAAAATAAACGCTTCGGATTACGCATTAAGTACCGTCCTAAAATAATTAAAGGATAACGATAAATAATACCCAATAGCCTATTACTCGAAAGCATTCCGAAATACAAAACTTAAATACCCGATCTATAACAAAAAACTGCTAGCAATTATTAACGCTTTCAAAAAATAGGAACCTTTCCTTAATAAAACCAAAAAACCTTTTAATATTTATTCCGATTATAAAAACTTTATTCGATTTATGAAAGCTTAAAAATTAAATAAACGATACAAAATTTAAATAATTTTCTTATCAAGATTTAACTTTAAAATATATTATATTAAAAAAAAGAAGAATATTTAGGCTGATATTTTTAATCGTAAAGGCGATTATGATCCGAAGGTTCTTAAACGAAGCATGCAGATGTTATAATATAATAAGGATAATATTATACGATTATACGAAATCTTAAAGAAATTAACCCCAAAACTTTTGATAAGGTTTCGAAATTTTTACGATATAAATAAAAAGAAAGAGATTTAATAGCTGAAAGGATAGCTAAAAAGCTAGCTGTTATATTACGGTAAAATTTATGTTCCTAGGAACCAATAGGAACAATTTGTAAAGGAATTTTACGAAGACTTACTATATGGATATTAAGGAATTTTTAAGATTATCCGACGACTATAAGAAAAGTACGACTTCTTAGAACTACGCCAAATAATCAAAAAGGTTATTAAGAATTGCAATATTTGCAATAAGGCTAAAATAACACGTTATAAGCCTTATAAGCTGTTGCAACCTACCGACATTCCTAATAAGGCATGGAATACCATAGCTTGGGATTTTATTATCAGCTTTCCTTTATTTAAAGACCCAATTACCGGAGTCGAATACGACGGAGTTTGGGTAATCGTTGATAAATTTACTAAATATAGGTACTTCTTATTTTTTAAAGGAACCGTGACGGCAGAATAACTGGTTTATGTACTTATCCGATATTACCTTGACAAATACGGAGTATCAGAAAAGATTATTTTTAATCGAGATAAGTTTTTTATATTTAAGTTTGGTACCAGCTTTTTTAAATATATAGGCGTTAAGCTTAAATTTTCGACAGCTTATTACCCTTAAATAGACGGTTAAACGGAACGACTAAATTAGACCCTGGAACAGTACCTCCGAAGTTATGTTAACTACTAGTAAGACAATTAGGTAGAATTGCTGTTATTGGCATAAGTGGCCTATAATACGTTTATTAACGAGAACATGGGCATATCCCCCCATATAGCTGTATACGGATACGAGGCAGTAACTTAACGATTAGAACAATCGACGTATAAAGCTTCTGTAATTACCACCATAGTTTCCCGAGTAGAAGCAATAATGGCGGAAATCAAGATGATATAAGCCCGATTATAAACCGAGTTACGTTTTTTTTAGTAAAGAATGGCTTAATATTACAACAAAAAAAGAATTAAGGGATTAATTTTAGCAAGAGGAAATAAGGTCTACTTGTTACGTTAAAGACAAAACGTAACGTCGAACATTTCATAAATTAAGATTAAAAGGCCTAGCGATAAGCTTAATTTTAAGAAACTTGGCCCGTTTAAGGTTGATAAGGTTAGTTTTAAAACTAATTACCGATTAATATTACTTAAGATAATAAAAATATACCTTATTTTCCATATTTCCTTACTTAAACCAATATTTAAGAACGTCCCGTTAAAAATAAGTCTGGAAATCGAAAAAGATAATAATCAGTACGAAATCGAACGAATATTGGATTCTAGAATAATTAAAAACAAAATCTAGTACCTAATCAAATAGGAAGGATATTTATACGAAAAAAATATTTGGGAATTACTTAACTACCTAACGAATACGATAAACCTGGTTAAGACGTTTTATTGGCAGAATCCCGACCGACCGTCTCCAACGCAGCCAAGGTCGCGGGCGACAAAAGTCTTCCGTTTAAATCCAAACCCGTAACGTTTTAGTCGAAGGAATTAATGTCCGAAGTTAATTACGCCTACTTTTGCCGTAAACGTTCCTTTTTCTTATCTAATTTTTCTTTTTCTTCTAATTTATTAATGGAACGAAGTCCTTACCGAATTATTTTTATCCCGCGGCGTTAAAGAAAGTCCTGCTGTCGATTCAGCCGAATCAGTCTTGCTGTGGCCTCGGATTGTAACCGTTAAAGATTTAATAGCGTTTTTTTAGCTACCTTTTTTTCTTTATTAATTCGCGTTTTTTCCGATCGAATGTTTTATAACAACTTTAAGGAAACGTTATTACCCCCATACGACACGTTCACCTCGTAACAGTATTAGCACTTTTTTTTTCCCTTGATTATTTTACATTTTAACCTTAGGTTTTCGCAACGTTCGTACGGTATGATAAGGTAACCAAAATCAACAATAAAAGACGTAAAATCTTTCTTACTGTCGGTGGATGACTTAAAACGTTTTCGCGAGAGACCTAATATGATGGTAAGTTAATTGGAGACCATAAAAAGGAAGAACCAATTAGGAAAAAAGGGGGTTAATTTATTTATCTTTGGGGATAAAGATCCTGTAAGGAGGGGAATAGTGTTACGAAATAGGAAGGATTCCTAGACTAGAAATGAGACCCTAGGAGGGTGACCCCAACGGGTAAACCTCGGCTTTACAAAATGATCTTTGTCACGTTAACAGAAACCATCCAGAGATTCCTAGGGGACCATATAGAGAGGCTTTAGGGACCTTAAGGAGATGAGAAGGATATATATAAACCAAGTTTCCCTTATGGATAGTACCTACTTAATTCCGTTCCTTAGCTATCAATTTAAGCTTTCGACTAAAGGTAACTGCACCGTTTTCTAATTGAGGGAAGAGTTTTTAAACCTTTTTAATGAATAAACCCCTAGTGAATTATTTCTCGCCTTATTGTTACCTGCAAATCAAGACCCCATTTCGGATACTGCTCATACTTCCAGGTGGATGTATGACAGGTTCGTTATATAGGTACGTTATATTCGTTTTAGGGTTTTATGAATCCTTAAGTATTTAGGTAACTAATGTTCGTATATATTTCGTACTAAAGCTTTCTGGTATTATTTTAAAATTTATATTTTTTTCATTCTTTCTTTTTTAAATAAGGTGTCGTTATATTCCTGGACTTTCTGGTATAAATTAAGGGGTGCTACTTTAATCGTTGCTATTTGTCGCAAGTAAAGCTATCTATTTAACGTGATGTCGAAAATTTAGTAATTAAGCTTAATTATCTTTTCCTTTAGGTTTAATTTTCGACTTAACGCGTTTGCTTTATCATTTTCTAATCCTTTTTGATGGATAGTAACGACGTCGTATTCTGTTAACTTTTCGGCGTAGCATAATTAACGTCCTGTTAACATTTTGGTAGTTGTAAAGCGAATAAAGCTTTTTTTGTTTGTATATACTTTAACCTGATAAAGGTTTCGTTTTAGGTAATGTTTAAAGTATCGGAAAGCCTTAATAATAACTATAAATCCTTTGTCGGGAATAGGGTAATTCAACTTTGGTCTTTTTAATTTGTAGGAGTTAAAAATAATAGGATATAGGTTACCTTAATTATCGCTGTATTTAATTATTACGCTTAAAGCGTAATCCGAAACGTTAGTTTTAAGTTTAATTAAGCGGCTTAAGTCGTATATAATCAGTACTGGCTTATTAATAATCTCGTTCTTAGTTTTTTAAAAACTCTTTTTGTTTTTATTATATATTAAAATTCGTTTGCTTTTTTGGTTAGGTTTAATAATGGTGTCGCTATTTTGCTAAAATACCGCATCAACCTCTTGTAATAATTAGTAAATCCGAAAAAGGCTTGTACTTTCTTAACTGTAATAATCGTCTCTTATCTTTATATAGCAGCGATTTTCTTAAGGTCTATTTTGATATATCTTAAAATGATGATATGTTCTAAGAATTCTATTTCTTGCGTATAGAACTGGCTTTTTTCCGTATTAAGTAACAGGTTTGCGTCCCGTAAGGCTTGAAAAGCCTTATGAACGTGTCCTGCATATTTCCTTTCGCTTTTCGAATAAATAAGAATATCGTTAAGATAATAAATAACGAAGATATCCAGGTACTCCTTAAATATATAGTTAACTATTCGCTAAAACATTGCTGGTACGTTCGTAAATCCGAAAGGCATAACGAGGTACTCGAAAAGTCCGTATTTCGTTTTAAAGCCTGTTTTTATTCGTATCCTGGTTTAATACGTATTTAATTATATCTTTTTTAAAGATTTAAGATTGTAAATCATTTTGCTTTACAAAAACGATTTTTTATCTTACTAATTAAAAGTAACGGCATCTTATCCTTAATTATTATATCGTTTAGTTATTTATAGTCGATAACTAGGCGTATCCTTTTGTTATTTCTTAATACGAAAAATATAGGATATCCGGTTAATAAGTTAAAACGTTTTATATAACCTTTTTAAGCCTATTTTTAAGGTATTTACGTAATATTTATAATTCCGTTTTGTTAAGGTTATAGATTGGAAAAAGATTAATTAATGGTCTTTGTTTAAAAACTATCTTATAATTTTATTCTTTATATGCTAATAATTTCGTTTCGAACTTTTTTTGAAATAGTCGTTTATATTTATAATATTATGGAAATATGTTAGCTATTATTTCTGGCTTTAAAGGCTGATGTTAAAGGTAATTATTTATCTTTTGTAACTTAATTTTGATAGTAACGATAATACGTTATATTCTTTTATAATGCCCTTATTTTCTTTTATATTTTGTTTCTATAGGTAGTAAGGTTTTTGTCGTATCCTTATAGCTGCATTTATTACTACCATCGATGAAATATTAAAGTCTTTTCGTATTTCTTTTTCTTTCTGTCGAAAATGTATGAAGCGAACTTTACTTAGCCAGTTACCTAATTGATTAAGGGGTTATATTCGTATAATCATAGCTTTTTAAGGATTATGTCGTAATCTTTTATCGGAACGATGTTGAAGTTTGCTATCTGGTTTCGTTTTTTAACGAAAATCTTAAGGTGATTAATTTCGCGGGTAATCTCTTTATTATTATAAGTAAATACCTAACCTTTTACGTTCCCGGCGATATAAAGTTCCATCTTTTCCTTTTATGATAGCTTAAGTTAATTAATTAAATCCGATATAATATAATTACCTTTTGTTATTTTGTAATCCATAAATGCGGTAACCTAATATGTTCTAATTCGTATTTACAGGGTAATAAGGTTATTCTTAGCTCCTCTCGTCACGTTCAGAACCTTTTTAAGAAGCTTTCGTTAGCTTTTCCGGGTTTTATTATCTTGCGGCTTTTTAATAAATGGCGCTTACCTTTTAAATCATCCTCTAACGCCTTAATAGGCTTCTAATTTTGTTAATTAAGGGCCTGTAATTACTTTAACTATTCTTTCTGTCGGCGTAGCTGGCCTTCGAGTAGGAAAACTTACGTTTAGAAATCCTTTTCGCTAATATGTTTTGGTTCTGGATCTTTTTGCCCCTTTTGTCGTACTTAAAATTAAGCATTATATTACCTTATATCCTTATTTCGTTCCTAAATCTTTGTTTAAATTTCTCGCCGTTCCTTCGGGTTGTCCGTAAAGGTTAATCGGAAGTTTAGGTTAATAATTACTTTCAGTAATACTTTTATAACCGTCTGGTAAATTTATTTATCTTTTGTTTTATAATCGCACCATCCAAAATGCCATATAAGGTTTTCGTTAAGGCAATTCTTTCCTTCCGGCCAACTTAATGCTGCCGTAATAACGTCGATAATGTTCTAAAAGGCGTATCTCCTTAAATGTTTATACCATCGTTAATCCTTAAAATCCTTTCCGGTTTAAGTACGAAAATCGAATCTTTAGTTTTATTTCCGTATAATTCGCTTTTCGATGTATTGTTATTCTTTTATATATTTTATGCAATGAGTATGTTTGTAATAAATAATATAAAACTTTCCGTATTGGTTTGGCTATCTTGGTAATAAGGCTTTATTCTAACCTTAATGTTCCTTAATTTAGGTATTTAATTTTAACTGTTCGTACCGTTATTGTCATTTTTATTAAAACCGGGAAAGTAGCTTATTTTTTGTAAGCTTTTTTTATCCGTCGTATGTTTTTAACCATTAGGTTACTATAGGTCCTGTAATAGGGGCTTTTTATTCCTGAATAACTATTTAAGTAATTACTTAAGATAGTTTTTTTACCTTTTAAAGTTCTTATTATACTTCCTTAGGGGGGTTATAATTATTTTTAACTTTGATTATGTTAATCGGCTTCTTATTACTTTTGTTATCTCGAAACGGGTTTGAGGAACCGGTGTCCAAGTATTCTATTATTATCTTTTGGGCTTTTTGTATTAGTAGGCCTCACGTTTTATGTTGTTACAATTATAATATTAAATCTAATATTGGTTTTGTTCTTATATTGCTTTTATATTTATATGTCTCGATATTGTTTTATAGGATGTATTCGTTCCTTATAATGTATTAGTGCTAAATAAATGCCTTAGCTTATTATTTTGTCGGTCCTTAGAGTTTCGGGTTCTTTAAGCGTGTTGTCGGTCGTCGATCTTGATTATCATGGCGATATAATACATTAACCTTTCGAGGCATTTATTTTTAAATAAATCATTTTAGACTTTTTTCTTTAAGCTATTAAAAACCGTAACTATTAATTCTTTGTATCCTTAGTTAATTTTCGATGCTAACTGGACGAAGTTATTACCGTATTTAGAAGCTAATCCTGTTTGCTCTAGGTTCTTAATTTTATTTTCGGCCTGTATTTTTTTGTTTATTACTTTAAATATCTTCTTAAGTTTTTCTTCGAATCTCTTATAGTCGTTATAAATTGCCGTGGTTTTTATAAACCTTTATTTAGAGGGGTTGGTAACCTATTTACAGAGGACGGGCTTAAACCAAGTAGCTGCGCTTTTGGTTAATTATCCTATAACAAACTGGACTCGAAAAATAGGCGTTGCAAGCTTAATTAAAACGTACTTAAAGTATACGTAACATTCTGTAAAAAACTGTTATAGCTTGGTAATAGTTCCGTTAAAGGGGTCGGGCTTGGTAGGCTTTAGGACTTCTCCAGCTTCCTTGCCGTAGGCTGCCTAAGCGGATTGTACTGGCTAAGTTGGCTGTTTCTGGGTGGCCTATCTAGCTATTTCGGCTCTCTGGGCTTTTAACTGGTTCCGGGTCTCCTTAAGGGTGTTAATAAATGTGGGTTTGTCGTTAAAGAGTTATGTAATTGCACTAATTAACTAGTTTAATTGTCTTAAGGCTTCCTTCTGGCAGAGACTAGATTTAGTTTCTTCGTTATCGGAGCTTATACTATCACCTTCTGGGATTTAAAAGTTGCCTTAAAAGCGGGCTGCTTGCTGGACGATATAGTATCAAAAATATTGCTTAAATTTTAATAACATTATTAAACAAAAGTTTATAACGTATAACGGTTAATCGGTTAAACCAACTATTAAATTTAAGTTAAACGGTTTATGTTAGTAATAATATCGGAGTAAACTAAGTACTAAACTATACGATAGTTACGTTTAATAATAGCAGATTACTAAAGGTAATCTGGGTAACTAAGTTATATTACAAGCTGGCAAGTTATCTAAGTTATAATAATAAGCGTATTTATATATTATCTTCCCATTATTATTGCTCGACCTTGCTTAATAAATTCCTGTTAAGTAATCCGCTTAGTGTCAATTATTAAATAGCCTGCTTAATGTCGATCTGCTAAGCAGCCTTAGTTTAGTAGTACTTAGTAGATTTTAGCTGAGCACCTGTTACGTGATTTGGTTTGGTGGGGCCTCGGGGTCCTTGGTTCGACCGTTCCCCGGGCCATTTCTGGTTATGTCGTGATAGTTAGGTTTTTTTCGTTATTAAAGCTTATAATATTATTTTTTAAGCCCTTAAAGATTGCCTCAACGGCGGGTTGCTTATTAGACGACATAATATTAAAGATATTACTTAAAATTTAATAATATTACTAAATAAAAGCTTATAACGTATTACGGTTAATTGGTTTAATTAATTACTAGACTTAAGTCCGACGGTTTATATTAATAATAATATTATAAAAGATTAAGTAATAAGGTATAAGATAGTGACGTTTAATAATAGCAAATTATTAATGGTAATCTAGGTAATTAAGTTATATTATAAGCTGGTACTATTTAGAATATAGGAAAGGTAATAAGCCGATCTATATGCTGGTACCATTAATATAATATGCATGGCTCCAATGGCTCTGTCGTCGAGCCCATCGAGCCAGTGGGGCTTGGCTCGAATAGCTTTGTTATCGAGCGTGTCGAGCTAGTAAGGTTTACTTCGAATGGCTTTGCTATCGAGCCTGTCGAGCTAGTAAGGCTTGGCTTGAATGGTTTTGCCGTCGAGCCTGTCGAGTTAGTAAGGCTTGGCTCGAATGGCTTTATTATCGAGCCTATCGAGCCATCACGTGATCCTGAACTACAAGGTACTTGTGTCCTGGCGCCGGCCGCCTCCAAAGGAGCTAAACCCGTTGGATCATAACACTTCGGAAGTTTAGTAAGTAACTTAATAGCTATCCGGTATCTTTTTCTCGCTTTCGGCTTTAATCGTTTTTGGTAAATAATGCCGGCTTCCTTTAAAGCGCTATATTATTCGTCGAAGGTCCGAATCGGCTTATAAATCGTAAGTAGGTAATTCGGTAATACCGAAGATAAGATTTAATTCGTTAATTTCTTTACATTCTTTCGGTAATCCTTATATTTTTTATCTTCGTATATATAAAAGGCCCAATACGCGTTATAATTAAGTCTACCTTCCGTAATTATTTTTGTTACAGAATTCGATTTTCCGCCAAGTTCCACCTATTTAGCAGTACTTAATACGACGGTTATACTATCGGCGGTAATCTCGGTTAAGTTATTTCGAGTAATTCGCGGATTAGCTCTTTTCCGGTAATTTTCGAATTTTGGCTTTATTGGTTAAGTAAGCTATGGTAATTTTTGATCTGGGTCGACATAGTCCCATAGATCTAGGGCTGTTGCTTTTGTTTGGAATTCGTTATCCCATAGTTCTTAATGCTTAGAAGCTAAGTAAAACGTTTGTTTTATAGTGGCTATAATCATTAGAACTAAAGGTCGCTTGTTATTATAATCGTGATATCGGTATTAAAATAAAAATAAGACTTTTAATTGTTAGATATAAGCGTGTATTTAGTATTAAGGTTAAAACCTGGTGTTATTATATTCTTAACCATTACCTGGTCAAATATCTAGATAGTCTGGTATCTCCATACAAAATGGTGTCGCTGGAAAGGTCTCTACTTATAATCCCAATCTCCAATGCTCTCGCCATACGCCACATTCCTGACAACTACCAGTTATCCGACACCTAGAAGCATATTTAAAGCTTCACAAACTATAAAAAAAAAATTGTCAACTGTTAGATATCGACTATAATATTTATTATAAATATATAGTTGTATAAAATCTATGAGACCCTGACATCACACACTGAAGCATATATGGCTGAAGAAGAAGCTATTATCAGGTTGACCTCTAAGAGGTCCTTTCTAGCAACTGAAGGTAGAGATACCTCCTTAAATACACATAAAAACAGCTGCGGCTGAGAGAAAACTGTATCAGATTGCATAAAGCAAGCTCCCTTCAGGAGCTGATCAAACCAAGCCAAGACCCAGCTGTTTGATCACCTTCAGCTGGGTCCGACAAAATCTAACTAAACTATAAATGAGGGATATAGTTTGCCCAATTTACCGTTATAAATACTCCAAGCGGTAGACTTCGAACACTAATAAACGATTCAACTATAACGAAAAGCCGGGTGGCGAAAAACACCGGCACAGAAATTAAAACAAAAAGTTCAACAAAGATCCCAGGAACGATCAACAGGAATTCAGCACAAACTTCGAGGGTTTTCCGTACCCCGCCTTTCCCGAATATGCAATTCGAAACGAAATACACCGCTAGAAAGGGGATGCAAATAACACAGCAGACAATATACGTCACCAGAGGTATGCCAATAACGCCACTAGCGATAATTATGCAGGATACCCTCCACATGGTCTGCTCGACAACGCTCGGAAAGTCGAAGTTCCAGGCTGCGAGATGAACTGATCCATAGACCATTGGTAGAGCAATCAGGAGGAGCCAGGATAGCTGGTCTTTCTTAATCCGCGCCTCCTTCAATTCCAAGTCAAACGCCAGGCTCTGCAAGTTTTCACACCTTTCCCGCAGCTGATATTTTTGGAGCTCAAGACTCTCGCCAGGCTTGTATTTGTCTGGTTCTTGACGCAAGGCCTCGGTTGCTCGGGTCCATAGATTCACTTGCTTATCAGAAAGCCTTAGCCCATTCTCGGTATCGTGGCTTAAACCTAGACCACAAGATAAAGACTGGCCTGGCTGTATCATACAGCCCTCTTTACGGGAGCTATTCGCCGGAGGTTTATGGGTGGCAGCCTGGCACCCGCTTGAGGAATCCCGATCGATTAGTAAACGTTGCTCCGGTCGGTTGGCCTCGACATTATCATCGCAACTTGTCTCGCACGCGTCATTCGAAGACCCGCTTTCGGGGTTATAAAGTGTTAATCCGTATTCGTTACTGTACGAATTCCCGAGTAGCATCAAGGCTATCTCGTCCTGGAACTTTGAGGCGTCCACTATTGTCGGATGCTGAATGTCGAAAGGTTTCTATTTAAATGACAGTTTAGGCGAGGTCGATCAGATTTAATGGCGGGAAACAAGCTTACCTCAATCCAAAAGGCGTACATGCATAGCGCGCAAGCTACATGGATAAGTACGTGTATTTCTAAAAGCGATATCGGAAGACCCGTAGCTTTTCGACCGATACATTGAATGACCATCCAGGATACCTGGACGCAGGCCAATGACTTCGCCAGAATATCGGCCTTGCTTTTGTCCTTAATTGCTTCTTCGGAGATATCAATGAAATGTCCCTTTTCGGCCAATCTCATAATACCAGATTGATGGAAGGTAAGCAATGAATGTGTGTCGTGGATTTCAGAGACGTCCACAACGAAGCCGCCCATGACTGCATAGAAGCAGTAGGTCATGGTGAATTTTTGCGTCGCAGCCGCGTCGAAATTTCGTTTGGTGGACCTCCAGTAGATGAGATTAAGTTTGCGCTTTAACGCCCGCGCAGCGCTCCATTGCTGCAACGCCGTTGCGAGCGCTAATTCGGGTGCAAGAGCTGCGACGACGACCCATTTCGTCTTACGCAGAAAGAATTTGCACCCCGTCTCGTTTGGTGGACGCACGTTAATGTGAATGACCGTGTAGACGCAAATAGAGAGTGTAAGCACACAAGTCCACAGCAGACTTGTCGTAGATCTGGTGCTTGAGGTCGTTGCCCACGCCGGTGCGATTTCAGAATTGAGAACGGTTTTGTTGTCGTTGGCCGCCAGGAGCCGGGATTCGAGAAGTGTAAGTGGTGCGGCCAGAGTGAAGCCGAATGATAACGAAAGCAGCGAACCGGCAATTGCACTAATCGACATGGTTAAAAAAACACAATGCAGCGTAAAAACGAAAGAAGGAGCTAAAAACGGGAAAGCAGAACTTAACTAACCCTTTAGTCGCCTTGCCCGGGCAGAAGTCGCCGACTTGTAATAAGTTGTGTAATTTATCCATTTGATATATGAACTTACGAATATTAAAAAAGGAGCTTAAGCTTCTGACAAGATACTAAGCCTACGACGGTAGAAATAGACGCGATAAACTTCTGTCTCGAACAAGTTCAACTTCAAACGGAGTACGGAAGACAAATCATATGAGATTTGCTAGCTTCTGAAGTAATTCATTGGCATGCTCTTAAACGAGACGGTGCCCGTCCTAACTCGGCCAAATAAACACAGGGCAAATGATTACTATTGGTTGGGCGAGAATAGGAAGTTGGAGAATGTGCACAGCAAATTTGATTGAGCTTATCCACCAAGCTAGCTATGGTCTTACATGACCAATCGGAACCGACCACGCGTTTCGTCGGTATAACACAATTGTCCTTATGTGCGTCGAAGTGCCAATTAACATACACATTGCATATTTCCCTCCAACCCATAGGTTGGGCGCATCTAGTAGCCAGGACAAGGCGCAATCTAGTATCATCTTTCGCCAATAACAAAAATGCCTCAATCTCCAAAGGAACCCGATTTCCGCACCACCTTAGGGAAGAGTAGCTATTAGTGGGCTCTATTAATCAGATCTTACACAATAACATTACGATCCTAACCAAGGTCTGGGCACTTCCTTAAAGGAAGACGACAGCCGGCTTTAAGTGAATGTACGGAAAGGGAAGCATCGTCAGGGTCGGAAATACCATACTACTTAATAAGAAGCCACAGCTCGGACAGGAAATACTGGTCGTGCTCGTGGACGAGTTCGGCTGCACTTTGAGGGCAAAATCTGTCGCTAGCGGGGTTTCCGGAAACGGTGCCTCCTCGCAGAGAGCAAGGGCGGAGCCGGGCAAGGGCCGAAACCCCTTCACCAACAGCTCGGGGCTGCCACCTTCGAAACCAGGAGCAAATGCTGGTTAAGGGAGAAGAGGAAACAGCACAGAAGCGGGGAGGAGCCGGCATTAAACGAGGACGAGTCTTTCGCAAGAAACAACTCACCTCAGCTAGCTCAGTTCTCTGCTGGCTCATTCTTTCAAAGTTGCTGAATGTACTACTCCATAACGTTAAAAATTAACAAATCAAATTCCATATCCCCGTAACGAAACCGAGAGGCCTAAGTTGATGTTATCGAGATAGGCCTCATTTTTAAAGCTATGGCTGCACCTACGTGTTATGACTTAACGGGTTTAGCGGGCTATAATACGGTCGGAATAAGAATTAACTAGCGTCCAACAAAAGATCCATGATGACGTAACTGTCAGCTAGTTAGGGGTGCGTAGTGTCGGCTAGCTGGGGGGTGCGTAGCGCACCCCATATACGGAAAGGTCACCTATTAATCGGCCTACATATGTGTCACGACCTAACCAGACGTGGCCCGGGGAACGGTCGAACCAAGGACCCCGAGGCCTGTCAGACCCAGCTGAAGGTGATCAAACAGCTGGGCCTTGGCTTGGTTTGATCAGCTCCTGAAGGGAGCTTACTTTATGCGTTCTGATACAGTTTTCTCT
>QJNU01000551.1:0-51051 GCA_004154915.1 Monosporascus ibericus
CCTTAATATAATGCGTGTATTTGTTCCAGAGTTATATATATAGTCAGCGAAAAAGAATACCGTCGATTGAATCAATTGGATCTGTTATGGTTGAGTTATTTGGATTAGTTATTGCGAGGTGCCAAAAAACGCGCCGCGAGCTTGTATGCGCCGCGAGCTTGTGTATTACGTTACGTTTAATTACGAAATTAAAATATGTTAATATTTATAATTATTAATTCCGTAAAATTTTTGCCTTAAAAAAATTAATATTAAATAAACGCTTATTACGGTAATAATTACGGATAGCTTTATAAAGTTATTTAAATTTTAAAAGTATTAAAAATTCGTACGGTTATTAAATTTTTAAAACGTTATTTTAAAAATCGAAAAAGTTTAATAAAATTTCGATATAATAATATTATTACCTTATAATAAAAACCGTTATTCTTATTTTTTTTTATTATTTTTTTTTTATTTTAAACTTTAAATTATTTTATATATTAAATTAATAAGTTAATTTTTTAATAAAATTTTTATCGTTTAATAATATAATATTAAATTTTAATATTTAAAAAAATAAGTTTAAATTTTATTAAAAGTTCGTTTATTTACAGATTTCGACCGTTAAAATCTACAAATAAACCCCGATTTCTTTTTTTTTTTTTATCTTTTAAATTACCATAATATTTCCTTTTTAAATAATATTTAAATTCGCAAAAACTTTAATTATTAGTTCCTAATAGCTAAAGGGATATATTAAACCTAAGTAAAGGTTTAAATTCGTTAACTAAACCGTAACTTACCTAGCTTTATTATTAATAAAAAAGGCTGCTGGATATCTCCGGTATCGCTTCTTTTAATTGCGACTATTTTATATATACTTAAGGAAGTTTTGTTACTTTCCCTTTCCAGACAGGACCTTTTAAAGGTTAACCAAATAATTCCTTTTTTTTTAATTAATATATGCTTTAATATATAATGTTAGGGTTTTATAATTATAAGCCCGGTCCGCATTTTTTATTAGCTACGCTTTAATATACCCGTTATATTCGTTATATACGTTATATTCGCCTTAAAAGGTTATTCGAAACCTTACCGTTATTTCTAGCCGTTATATTCGTTATATATATCGTTCTTAAGGTTATACGGAACCTTACCATCATTCCCGCAATAATTTTATAACTTATTACCGCCTTTTAAAGGATTTCTAATTATTATATTTTTATTACTTTAATTATTTATCTTTTTTATATTATGATTAAAATTATGGTTTTTACCTTATTAATAAATTTAAACGAATTATTATTAAAACGCCTTAAAACATTTTTCTTTACAAAAAGGACCTTTAAAAAATATAACATTTTCGATTTTTATATTAATTTTAAAACGGGCATATTATAAAAATATATTAATCCTAACTTAAACCCCGTATTACCGTTAATAAAAAAACTTAATTATTCGAAAGTTAAAAACTTTAATTATAACGTTTTTAATAAATTTAAACTTAAAAAAAATATATAAGTAAAGTTTTAAAAAGCATTAAAATACTTTAATCGATAATAAACTTTTTATTTTACCTAAAAAAAAGTTTTTATTAAAATTAATACGTTTCTTAATTAATTTATTTATCTTAATTATTATTAAGTATATTAAAAAAAGGTTATAATTCGAAATAAATTATTAACCTTAAAAAATAAATTTAAACTTAATAATAACGTTCGGATTTACGAAATTAACGTTCGATACAAAAAAACGTTAAAATTTAACAAATCCTAAATAAATATATAATTTTCCAAATATTAAAAAACGTATATTAAAGCCGAAAAATTTCAAATCTTAATAATCTTAAATTATTATAATTATCTTAATTTCCTTAAAACCGTAAACACTTTTTTACCCGATTTTTTTATTATTTAAACCGTTATTATTAAAAAAGCCATGTTCGACGGTAAGAACGTTACCGAATTATTATTAATATAAAAATTCGTAAAACGTTTTCGGAATTATATAAAATTATAAAAAGCTTAAGGCGTTACCGTTAAACAATTATTATAAAAAACGTTCGGCATTACTTTTAACGGAAAAATCCCGAATTAAATAAATCCCTTTTAAAACGCTTTAAATAATGATAATAATAATAACCGGAATAATAACAAAAACGATTATTTTAATAAATAATATATTTACGGTATAATATATCTTTTTAAGGAATACCCTTATATTGGTCCGAAAAATAAACTTAATAAATAAACCAAAAATTTTAAAATTATAAAAAAAGTAAATAAATATATCGTAAACGATATCCTAAAATTTAAAAACTTAATAAAGTTTTGAAAATTAAAAATATAAGTTTTATAATTAATTTTTACGTTTTTCGTTATAAAAATTCCTTTATTTATAAACGTTTAAATTAATAACGTTATTATTAGATATAATTTTAAAAGATTTACGTTATTAAATATATATTTAAACTTTTATATAAATAATAAACAAATTAACTTTATTAACTTATAATTTTTCATAATAAACGGAAAAGTTTTAACTAAAGGAAAATATCTTAATATTATAAGTAAAAAAATTCGAAAAATAATATTTATTATTTTAAATAATAAAATTAACGTTTTTTTAAAAGAAAATTACTTTTATATCCTTAAAATACATATTAACTTAACTTTATATAAATTATTTTAATAAGCCGGAATTTATTAAAACCATAAAACCGATATTATATATTATAAATTAAAAATATTAAAAACGTAAATAATAAAAATTAAATAAATCGAACGTTAACTTATTATATATTATATTTAAATAACTTTAAAAAATAACGACGATAATATTATTTTTTTAATAATTTTTATAATAATCGAAAAATTTAATACCGTAATTTTAAAAAACGAAAATAATTTTAAAAACAAAATTATTTTTAAAAATAAAAATAAAAACTTTATTTTAAACCTTTTAATCGAAAAATTTCTTTTATTAAAATTAAAAAAGTTTTATGGAAATAACTTTCGGTATTTTTTAAAACTATAAAAAAAAAACGTTACGTTATAATATTAAAAACTTACTTATTTAAGTTTTAAAATTTTTAAGAAAATAATATAAATAATTACCGGAACCAAGGTTTAGCTGCCGTTAAAGATCGATTATCAAAATTACGTTATTAATAAAATTCGGAAAAAAGTTTCGCGAAAATTATAAATTCAAAAATGTAAACCTTTCGTTACGATATATATTAACTTTTTCGAATTTAATAACGTTTTTAACGATTATATAAAAATATTAATTATTATTATCTTATTATCGAAATTAAAATTAATTATATTATAAAACGGAAAAAATACGTATTTACCGTTTTAATAAACGTAATAATTTTTTTCGAAAAATAATAATATATTAAAATTAAAACGATTATATTAAATAAAAAAACATTTTTTAAAAAAAGTTTTAAAAATAATTTCTTAATATAAAAATTTTACATAAAACGTTATTATTATATATTAAAAAACCCGTAAACGTTTAAAAATACGCCGGAAACGTAGTTATTATAAAAATACGTTATTTAATAATTAATAATAATTTACTTTTTAATTTATAATTTAAAATTATTAAAATAATTATATATATTATTAACCGTATATTTATTAAAACTTTAAAGTAAAAAATATTTATTTAAATTTTAAACGAATAAATTATTAAAAAAAATAAAATATTTATTTCCGAAAAAAGTTTAAAAATAAACGTTACGAACGTTATTTTATTTAAATTAAAAATTTATATATTTACGAAAATAATCCGTCGAAAAATAAACCGTTTAAAAAAATAAACTTTAAAACGTATATTAATTATTTTGTTAAATATATAATTAATAACGGATATCGGATATAAATGTTTTCGTAATAACATATTATTATAATACGGAACGTTATTTTTAACGAAACGAAAAAATATCGTAATAATTAATTATAAAAATCATTAATTAAAATTACGAAATTAAATAATTAAATCGATAATATTTTTATCCTTTTTATAATAACGATATTTTTAAAAAATTTAAAAATTATTTTTAATAATAACCCTTTAAATATAAATATTATTAAAAAAATAAATAATATAAAAATATAAAATATAATAACGTAAAATCCGTTTATCGAAAACGAAAAACCTATTTATAATATTATCGTAATAATTACGGATTATCTTAATTAAAAAGTTAAAAAGGTAAAAACGGATAAATATAATAATTTAAAAAAAAATCTTTTAATTCGGTAATTAATAATAATTTTAAAAACGATTCCGTTTATTTTTAAAAAAAATAAATATCTTAAATTTAAAAAACCCTTTTTAAAATTTATTTATATCGAAAATTACTTTAAACGTTAAAAATATATTTTATTAATAATATTATATACCGGTACCGGATAAAACTTAAATAACGTTAATAAGTTTTTTTTAATTATAATAACGCCGTACCAAAATAAATTTCCTAAATCCCTTAACCGTTATTAAATTTAAAATTAAAAAAAAAATTACTTTCGGCTAATATAAATTATAAATTAAAATTCGAAAAACGTAACGTTTATTTAATTACCTTTAATATTATTTTTTTAATAATTATTAAACCGGAACGCTTTTATCGTAATAAGTTTTTTATGCCTAAAAATTAATAAAAAGTTATATAATATAAATATACCAAAATTTAAAAAATAATTACGTAAAAAAATAAAATTAAATATTTTAGGTAAAATAATAAATTATCGTTACCATATTTTAAAAAGCAATTAATAATATAAACTTTAACGGTATTCTTTTTTTAATATAAATATTTACTTATAAATTTAATAAAAACGAAATACTTTAAAAATTTAAAATTAAAATCGTTATCCGTAATAATTTTTAATTTTATAAAAAATTTAACGTTTATATATTTACGCTTATAAAAAAGTTATTTCGTATATTAATAATTATTATAATCCGATTTAATTTAAAATTTTATTAATTAAATATTATTAACGCGTTTTTATATAATAAAATCGATAAAGTAATATACGTACGTTTTTTATAAGCATTTAAACGTTCGGATTTTTATTTAAAACTTCGAAAAACTTTATACGGCTTAAAATAATTACCGTTTTTATAATAAAAAAACTTATTTTTAAACTTAAAAAAATTAAGTTTAAAATTAATTTCCAATAATTTATACTTTATAATTAATAATTAATTAACGTTATTTTTTAACGTTAATAATATATCCATAATATATAAAACCAAAAATATAATACGTATAAAGGAATTTTTCGCAAAATTAACGTAATATTTCCATATCGTCGACCTTAAAAAGCTATAATAATTCCTAAAAATACGTATTTTACGCAACCGTAACGTTAAAAAACTATAATTAATATAAAACGATTATTGGGAAAAGTTATATTTACGTTTTAACCTTTTTAAAGTTAAAAAATATTATATTAAGATTTTTAAATAAAAAAAGTTAAAAAAATTCGAAAATAAAATATTTATAACTTTAAAAAAAAATTATTTCGAAAAGGTCGATAGCTTATTATATAAAACTATTACTATTCGCTTAAACATAATTAAAATTATTTCTTATTTATTACGTTATAGCAAAAATTTAAACCTTATTTATTATAACGTTTTCGTTAAAACCATATTTTACGGATATTATATACGTTATTTCGTTATATAATATAATAAAAACGAAAAACTTAACGTACGATTATTATTTTATTCGAATAACGTATTTTTCGTAAATAACCTAAATTATAAAAAATTTTAAGAATTTATAATATTATTATTCGGCAATTCCATTATTTAAAAAATTAATAAATAAAATATTATTACCACCTTAAATACGGAAGCAAAATTATTAACCCTTTTTAAAATTATTAAGGAAATTATTTTTATATAAAAGTTTTTTAAAATTATAAACTTAAAGCTAAATAAAAACTTAATTATTTAAGTAAATAATAAATAAACGATACGGTTTGTTATTAAAAAAAGTTATACGTTTAATTATAAAATTAAAATACGTTAATATTTATAATTATTAATTCCGTAAAGTTTTTATTATAAAAAAATTTAATATCAAATAAACGCTTATTACGGTAATAATTACGGATAACTTTACGAAGTTACTTAAATTTTAAAAGTATTAAAAATTCGTACGGTTATTAAACTTTTAAAATATCGCTTTAAAAATTTAAAAAAAACTTAATAAAGTTTCGATATAATAACGTTATTACTTTATAATAAAAATCGTTATTTTTATTTTCTTTTATTATTTCCTTTTATCGTTTCTTTTTTTATTTTAAACCTTAAAATACCTTATATATCGGATTAATAAGTTAACTTTTTAATAAAGTTTTTATCGTTTAATAATATAATATTAGATTTTAATACTTAAAGAAATAAATTCGAATTTTATTAAAAGTTCGTTTATTTACAGATTTCGACCGTTAAGATTTATAAATAAACCCCGATTTTTTATTATTTTTTATTTATCCTTTAAATCACCATAGTATTTCCTTTTTAGGTAATATTTAAACTCGCAAAAACTTTAATTATTAGTTCCTAACAGCTGGGGGGATGTATCAGACCTAGGTAAAGGTCTAAATTCGTTAGCTAAGCCGTGGCTTACCTAGCTTTGCTACTAGTGGAAGAGGTTGCTGGATGTCTCCGGTATCGCTTCTCTCAGTTGCGACTGTTTTATGTGTACTTAAGGAGGTTCTGCTACCCTCCCTTTCCAGACAGGACCTCTTAGAGGTTAACCAGATAATTCCTTCTTCTTCAGCCAATATATGCCTCAGTGTGTGATGTCAGGGTCTCATAACAGACCTATCTTCAGCTGGGTCTGACACTCATCTAAAGAGATGTTTTCACCGTCCTACAATCGGTGTTCTCTGGACAATGTGCTTGCCCAAGAATCATTTTGCCAACACCTCTCGTCTAGACTGCTGGTGTTACTGGAGCCGCAACTCAAATTCTTGAGAATTTCGCTGGAACGGTTGTGGCTTCTGGTGTAAACTTTGGCAGCGTTGACTTGCTCTCGGGCCTTCCATGATGCTCCCCACTTTAGAACCAAGCCACAAACGAGTAGTTCAAGAAGACAGACCCGTGCTTACAGGCAGAGCCGTTGCCACTCTATGAACTTAGTGAACTACCTATACCGCGCTCTCCACAAGTCAGTAACAACTCATCGGAGAGCTGAGGGGCCACTCTTGCCGATGATTCTCTCCCAAGGGCAGAGAGCATCCCGGAAGGCTGAAGAAATGCAGCCTTGGAGTAGAAGAGCAATAAATGTCACGGCCGGGGGTTGGAAGAAGGTTTGAGGGTATGGTCCAGTTGTAAGACCCTGGCCAGGAAAACACCATCGGGTGTTCTGCTTCAAGATGAAGCTGCACGCTCTTTGCACCAGATGCGGGAGGGATCTGCCAAAAGAGAAATGAAGTACTTGCTGTAAGTGTCATGACTATGCCAGTACAGGGTCGAGAGGTCAAAGGAGGATATTGATAACCAAGGGGCAAACTCGGAATTTTCAGCGCCCCTTTACTTTGCTATCTTGTTTAAATTAATCTCGCTGAGGCCCCGGAGCGCACCAGAGCGCGTATAAACCAGATCTTAATGAAAGTATACGATATTATAAGAGGCGTCTTCCTTACCGATCACCTAGGTAGCAATAACTTCAAGATAACGGACGTCACCTTTTTCCGATTCCGCGTATAGGAAGTAGATGCCCAACAGAAAGAATGTTGAATTGTGATTCGTACGTTTGCCCCCTAGCCTCCTGCCTATCCTTGACAGCTAGAGCCACCATCCGCAACGCTCTCTTTTGGTTAGCCTCCGTGTAGCGGCGGCCTGTGACCCGGCCTTCGGCTTCCTGTTCGGGAATGTGATCGGCGCCCCTTTTCGGCTTCTTCGGGCCATCTCTCCCCCGGCCCGGTCTTGGACACCTGTGATCGGCATGGTCGACGGGTCCTGGCAGAGATGCAATAATCCTTCGTTGGAACATCAAACATCGTTGCAACGTATTTCGTTGCCAATCCGCAAATTATGAGACTCGTGCTGGATGAACTGGGAGTCATGCGGCTACGCTTAGGCGATCGTCGTGATCATAACAGGATAGCTCGCGGGACAAAGCGACTCCTGCGGCCGGACGGATGCTGCAGTGGGGAATTAACATATCTAACGCGATTGCTGGTTTTAAGAGTATCAGATGCGATGTTAAATTCCCCTTAGGAATGAGTCAGCTGGGAAGGGAGTCTTTGCGCGCTGGATCGGTACCGAGACAGGAAGCCGTTACTCCGTGTGGGTCGTCTTGGTGTTTCATTCTCCTGGTCTGTTCATCTATTTTGAACGCGCCTCCTACTGGAGAGTCACTTGGGCGACTCCGAAATAATACTGAGAGTGGAGCATGGGTTTTACGCCTTCGTCCAGGCCGCCGCGGTCAGGCGACTGGCCGGCCCGTTCAGCCTTCTTGGAATCCTGGAGTATCGAGCGCCGAACTTGGTATAAAGATGTCGTGAACTTCCACTCCCGGAGAGCTGTTGAACCGTCATCCTTGCGCTCACTATTCAGCTGGACTGCCATTCCTTACATCGATCCCTCAGCCGCACATCCACCATGAAGGCCGTCGCCGCTACCCTCGCACTTGCCGCAGCAGCTCAGGCTCACTGTAAGTCGTCCCTGATACTCTTAGGCGTCGGACGTAGATTGCTAAACACTACGCAGACACGTTCCCGGGACTTATCTACAATGAAGCGACCGAGGCTGACTGGGCGTGAGTTTCCCTCGCCACCACAAGCACAACCCTCTTCGCCTGGCCCGGGGGGGTGAGCTAGAAAGCAAAGATAAAAAAAGGAGAACTGACCATCCACGCCACAGCTACGTCCGTAAGACGACCAACTTCAACAGCCACGGGCCCGTGCAGGACGTGACGTCGGACCAGATCCGGTGCTACGAGAACGAGCCGGGCTCGAACGGGGCGGCGACGAAGACGGTCAGGGCGGGGGACAGGGTGGGGTTCCGTGTGGACGGCGGCATCCAGCACCCGGGCCCGCTGGCCTTCTACATGGCCAAGGCGCCGGCGGGCGAGACGGCCGAGACGTTCGCGGGGGAGGGCGACGTGTGGTTCAAGATCTACGAGGACGGGCCCGCGCTCGGCGGCGCCGAGATCACGTGGCCCTCCGACGGCCTCGACGAGGTCTCCGTCGCCATCCCCGAGTGCGTCGCCGACGGCGACTACCTGCTGCGCGTCGAGCACATCGGCCTGCACAGCGCCGGCAGCGAGGGCGGCGCCCAGTTCTACCAGGCCTGCGCTCAGCTGCGCGTCACCGGCGGCGGCTCCAAGACGTTCCCCGGCGTGTCCCTGCCTGGCGCGTACAAGGTAGGATTTCGTCGTCTTGCTGCGGCATCCTCGTTTACCTATGCTAATCACGTACGCACAGTCGACCGACCCGGGTATTCTCTTCCAGCTGTACTGGCCGGTTCCCACCAGCTACGTCAACCCTGGCCCCGACCCGGTTTCCTGTTAGGTTGGATGAATGCGGTACGGGCATCTTAAAAAATTCGAAGGGATACCGGTTGTTTGGATTAGGTTTTGAAGATAACTTTCCTTCTAGTACATAGCATTCAAGATCTTAAAAGAGATCATTAGAAAGGCCTACATGCTTATCGACCCGCCGCTGTGTACGTGCCGCACCGCAATCTTATTGGCGATGCTTCAGTCCGATTTCCAGCCCCAGGGGCTTCCTCAGAAATCCCTCACGCGTCTCTAGTGCCTCCTGCCTCAGGAAAACGTCGTACCTCCGGATCCAGGTCGCCGCGATCATCTTCATCTCCATCTCCGCGACGTTCCGCCCGACGCACGCCCTCGGTCCGTGGCTGAAGGGGATGAAGGCGTTCTTCTGGCGAGGCGTCAGGCTCCCCCACCTCTCGGGCCGGAACTCGTCGGCGTCCGGGCCCCAGATCTCTTTGGAGTGGTGGATGGTGTAAGAAGGGACGCTGAGGACAGTGCCCGGAGGGAAGTAGTGTCCCATCAAGGTGACACCCTCAGAATCCGGGGGAACCTGCCGTGGAAGCCCGATCCCCGATGTCGAATGGTGTCGCAGCGTTTCATTGATGACGGCTTCCAGATATGGCAGGTTCCTGATCGCCTCGTAGGCGGGCACCAATGCATGTCCATCTTGGATAGCTGAATCGAGCTCCTTCTGTAGTTTCGGGAGTACGCCCGGAGTCCGAGCGACGTGATACAGGAGCGCGCAGGATGAATTGGAGGTCGTGTCGGATCCCGCGATGAGCTGTGTTAGGGCCTCGGCGGTCAGCTCCTCAAAGCCGAGCGGCTCGCCCTTCTCGTCGCGACCCTCCTGGAGGCGCGCCAGGAGGTCCGCCCTGTCGATATCGGGCGGGTTCTCGAGGCGATCCTTCACGCGCGCGATGGCGATTCCCGCCAGACTCTGCACCGCGGCGAGGCCCTTGCTGAAGAAGGGATCGGGCAGCCATCTCGCGTAGGGCTTGAGCTGGGGCAGGCAGCCGAGAGTGGCCGAGACCTCGCCGCGGCGATTCAGGATCTCGACAGCCGGGGCGTAGATCGGCTTGCTGTCACGGGACATGCGGACCTCGGCGATGTCAGCGCCGGCCCTGAGCATCCCGAACGGGGCCCCGAAGGCCAAGTCGCCTATCGTGTCAAAGGCGACATAGTTGAACCATTTCAGGCAGTCGACGTGCACAGCGCCGTCGGTCCGGGGAGACTCCGCAATCAACTCGTCCCACCTCCGAACGAAAAGCTCAAGGTTCTGGCGGATGTAGGGCTCGAACTGGAGCACTGACTTGGGAGCGAAGGTGTTGGAGATGAGCTTCCGCTTGCGGGTGTGCTCGGCCCTGTCCCTCGTGTTGAACAGACCGCGCTTTATCGACACGAACGCGTCGTAGAAGTCGGACTTGAGGAAGCCGTTCCCGTGGCCGTATATGGCCTGGATCACCCCGTCGTCGGCGATGCTGACGTGGTTCGGCTGGATCCGCACGACAGGGCCCAGCCTCTCGTGGACTTGGTCAACGATAAGGTAGCGCTTGCCCCGCCTGCACACCGAGAGAAGCCACAAGTTCGTAAACTGCGCTGGAAAGGGGGCGGGAATCCCCCTGAGGTAGCCGTAGGTGACCAAATACGGGTATATGAAGTATGCCACCAGACATGCCACGCCTGCGACCAGGGCCCACGGCGAGAGGATTCTCTCTGCGATGGCCATTTTCTTTTCGTTATAGGAGGCCAGGGAGCATTGGTTTGCTGGTCGTCGATTAGGTGAGTTGCGGTGCTGTTTAACCCAGAAGTCCGCTCGCCATCTTCCGGGCAATTGGCGAAGATTCACTACTTAAGCTTGAATGCTCGGACCTCTCGGGCCGTCCTGCAATGTTTCAAGGCGAAGTTACAAGCCGGAATCAGGTACCGACCACCCAAATGGCGGTTGCAATTAACGTGTGTAGCGCGTCGCTGTAAGTTAGCTGGTTGGACCCCGCATTTTCGAAAGTCAACTCCTATCTATTCCCGCTAGCAGTGGGACGCTGACAGTAAGGCGGGACCGCCCCTAATCAGGAGGGATCGAGTCGAGAGCCTGCTAACCCTGGGACTCTTTTATCGGGGCTCCAACGACTGTAGACTGCCGAAGTTTGATCCCGACGACGGCGATGGAGACGAGCGTGCATTGGGTCCACTCGGTCTCCGGTGTCATTGGGAGCGTCAAATTTCTCGCGCATCCGCTGCTCGGCCTCGTTGTTCGGGACTGATCGATTGTGCCGACGACAATCTTGCCGTGGCCATGTTGCCAGCAAGGTCGGCTGGTACCTGCATAACCTATGTTACTGGTGATTTTCCACTCGTAACGGTGTATGCGCAGGCCCGAGACGTTGCCGAAGTCTGTGGCAGCCCGCTCTTAAAAGCTTTAAACGGGGTCAGTCTTTATTTTGATTGATCTAATAATGAAGGCTCAGGTCTTGGACAGCATGTGACGAGCCCGGTCTGCATTTCCACGAGCTTAATGATGATCATTGCTGGGTAATCCTTTCACGGCTTCTTCTCGAATCAGGGTTACATCTTGATTTCTCATATAATGAAGAAGAGATGCGGGTACGTCGAAAAGGCCAGCGGTGTATACGAGTTATGAGTGTTCTAGTACCATCAAGTGTATAAAGCTTTTACACAATAGACTACGGGCCCTAGGCAGGCAACCAGTCGCTTGTGATGCAGAGCCAACATATACTGGAAACAGGGGTTCAGCCACTCCCTTACCTTCAGCGCCCTCATCAGCTGAAGCAATTACACCGCTACAAAACCGGTCCCATCACTACGCAACAAGAGTGGTATAAACGGAGACACGCGATGCCATACATGGCCCATCTGATTTCTTTCTCATTAACACCATACGCCAACTATATGAGTAACCACCCATGTCTCCATCCCGTCCCCATCACCTTGACTTCCCGTTCCTTCTCCGGCCACCGCTCTTGCTCCTCTCGATGTGGTTCTTGAGGGCGTTGCGGGTGGCGACGAGGCTGCGCTTGTTCTTGGAGCGGGCCTTGCCGAGGGTCATGAGGAAGTTCTTCTTGCGCGCCTTCTCGCGGTTGGTCGTCGACTTGCCCTCGGCCTCCTTCTTGGCCTTGCGGATCGCCTGCGTCGACTTGTGCTCCTCGCGGTCCGGCTTGCCCTCGCGCGCGAGGGCGACCCGCTCCTCCTTGGTGCTCTTGCGCAGCTTCGCCGGCGCCTCGATCTGCTCCGCCGTCAGGCCCTCGTCCATGTGCCGTGCCTCTAGCACCTCCCGCCGCTTGCGGTTGCCCAGCGCCTTGTCGAGCTTCGCCTCCATCTGCAGCTCCCGGAGCTTGGCCAAGTCGGCCGGCGTGAGGATCTGCGTCAATGCGAGGTTCTGGAGCCGGTTCACCTCGTCGGCGGCATTCTGTTCGTCTCCGTCATGGTCATCATCATCGCTATCGCCGCCGTCCCCCTCTTGTTCCGGATCCTTAGAGTTGATCTTTTGCTTCTTCGGGGCTGGTTCCGGTTCGTCTTCGGAGTCGCTCACTCTAATCCATTCGCCAGAAGAATCACTGTCGCTTGACGCCACTTCCCAATCGCTTGAATTGAATCCATCTTCGTCTTCCTCATCTTTGTCACCGCCTTCGGCATTTTCCGGCAAGCCCTTTTCTGCACGTTTCCGCTTCTTTTGCTCTTCTTTCCACTTCGCCAGAAGCTCCAGGCCCTCGATCTGCCCGACTTCCTCTTCACCGAATTTCTGCTGCTTAAGCTCACCTGTCCGAAGACCCATGCTTGCGTCCTTGCCGCGGTCTTTCTTGGCAAGCATGTCGGCAGCCTTTTCTCGATAGAGTGATAGCAACCCTCTGGCGGCCATCATGACACCCTTATCCTTGCTCTTGCGATATTGGACCAAATCCTGTAATAAGGTTTCGGTCATAGCCAACGGCTGCCGCGCTGCGATCTCTCTAATAGCGTTGAGGCCGGCCGCTGCTACCTCCGAGGCTGCAGCCTCTGATACAAATTCGTTTGCGATCTTTTGTAATAGCGGCTCCAGTACATCTGGCGGGACGAGATTATGCGTCGCTTGGGCTAATGAGGCGAGGAATGAGGTTACTGATGCCTGCCGCGGTGTAAGGTATTTGATGAACCAGGAATATAGAGGGACTAAGGTCAACTTGTGGAGTCCAACAAGCCGAGTGACAAGCTGTAAGATCAATGTCTTGCTCTCTAAAGCAAGCTTAGCCCTTGAGCTCAAGAGGTGCTTCTCAAAGAGTGCCTCAGCGAAGCCCTGAGGATCATGAAGGAGATGCAAGGCCGAGAAATTGAGCGGGTGCGGAGCGTTTTTCCGTCGTTCTTGTCGTTTTAGCTTGTCTCTGGCCTTCTCTAGCGCTTTCGCCTTCTTCTTGGACTTCTTGTTTATGAGCATCTGGTGCTTCATCTTTTTCACATCGACGCCCTCGTCCTCGCTACTGTCGTCATCTGCTTCTTCTCGGTCCTGGTCCGAGCCCAGGAAGAACCTAGTACCAGCCACGGCAACTTTCTCGTTATCCGCTAAGCTCGCCTCCTTCATGATCTCGACGGGTCTTGCATCTGTCCAGATTTGCCGTTTCCACAGCTCGCGAACTATCTTCGTAGCCCAGATAGCTTTGGGGTCTGATCGGTCTGCGGTTACTAAGTTGAACAGAACTGTCTGCATAGTCCGGTTCAAGCGGTGATTCACGGCCTTGGTGTTGGAGTTTCGGAGATCACTCAAGATCTTTTGGAACAATAACATCCGTAACGTCTTACTGCCGGTTGAGATGAGGATAGGGAACAGGGTAGTGAGAAGTTCGCTCGAGTCGAGAACATTCTTCCGGCGCAAGAGGACTAAGCTGCTGACCACTTTCTCACGCAACTCCGGTTCTAATACATCGTGGTGTTGCACGAGGATAGCTTTGAGTCCGGGGGCAAAGCTTTGGGTGTGTTGGGGGTAGAGGTCCGCTACGTGGGCAATCAAGTCGATCAGGTCGTGGAAATTGATGAGCGCATTCGAGTCGGCATTGACGGGGGAGGCCATAAATTTATCGTGGGCAGCTTCGTACTGGTTCCAGGATTCGATGAACTCTTTCTCATAGTCTCTGGGAACAGACCTGTCAGTTCTGCTCAGCTACCCCCGGGAAAAGAACGTACTCGGGATCTCTTCGCATTTTGTATTGAAGGCCAGCCAGGTCGGCTTGGACCTTCTCGAGGGCCGCGACTTTCCTTTTCCCCATTTCCGAAAGTTATATATGTGATGCGTTGCAAAAGAACCAGGTCCCAGCTCCAGTGTTGCGCACCGGCCCGTGTATGTATTTGATATGCGATCGATAAGCGACAGCAGAAGACAAGATGCGACTATAGCAAAAAAAGTTACAGATAGGCTCCTTATCTTATCGCAGCGTTAGAGCCCCTCCCACTAAATTTATAGGCTAAACCCCTGAACAATAACCCCTGACTAAAAGCTTATTATTACTGTAGCTATCATTTCATAGGCGCACAAGCTCTCCACGCTCCTTAGATTCCGGATCGACTTGGAGCATTTGTTTCTCAACCTTGTGTGAAGCATAAGTTGGTTTCTTCTTCGATTTAACTTCAGAACCTATTCCATTGACATTCTCGACCGTCGAGCTTTAAAGGAGGACGAAGGGACAATCTTTCCGGGCTCATCATTATTGATAGCGTTGCATTCCCTACGAACCTCGACTGAGCATTGCATTATATTTACTGCCTGGAAAATAAAGGCCATGTGGCTGGTCCATATGCTAGGCGACATAACTCAGGAAATAAACGTAATTTATTTCTATAATCCATGTGTAGCACTCTAGACCCTCTAAGCATCATCTATCTATCCGTCTAAGCTTGCTGTCGGAGTTCCTTGAGGATATCATCGGCCGCCTTCTCCCCGAGCATGAAAGTAGGACAGACGGGGAAGGCGCCGGGGACGGTGGGGAACGCCGACGCGTCCACGACCCTCAGGTTCCTCACGCCGTGGACCCTGAACTTGGAATCCAGCACGGCGTACCTGTCGCTCGCGGGGCCGATGGCGCACGTGCTCGTCGCGTGGTGCGAGTAGGCCTGCAGCCGGATGTACTCCTTCTGGTCCTCGTCGGAGCACACGCTGTTCCTGCCGGGGCAGGGGTGCTTCTCGTCGAAGGGCGTGATGGGGGGTCCGGCGTTGCCCATCGCCGTGCGGAAGGTCTCGGCGGCATCGAGCAGCTCGGTGAGGTCCTCGTCCGCGCCCTCCTCGCCGTCGAAGAACCGGAGGTTGATGTCGGGGACGTCGCGCGGGTCCGCGGAGGTCAGGCGTACGTACCCCGCCTGCGACCGCGGGTTCATGTGCACGATGGCGCACTCGTACTGCGACGGGCCGTAGTCGGTCGGGAAGCCCGGGTAGAAGCCCTCGAAGCTGAAGGCGCCGCACCAAGCGTGGATGTTGCGGTTCTCGCTGCGCGCCGTTGGCGTCCTCAGGAGCACGGCAACGGGCCCCGCTGTGCCGTTCAGGTCCTTGCTCGCCAGGCTCAGAATGCCGGCCTCGTAGTTGTCCGCCATCTGCTCGCCGACGCCGGGCAGGTCCTTGATTACCGGTATGCCGAATTTCCTCAGCTCCTTCCTAGGCCCGATGCCGCTGAGCTTCAGGATCTGGGGCGAGTTGAATGCGCCGCCCGAGAGGATGACCTCTTTCTTCGCGTACGCCCGTCCGACCTCTCCTTTCGACGAAGCGTTATACCGTGGGTCCGCTTTGTACATTGATTTGCCCTTCAGGTACTCGACGCCAATAGCGGTGGGAACCCTCGTATGCTTCGCAAATAGGACTTTCGTCACCAAGGATTCCAGCTGAACAGTCAAGGGATATCCAGCCGAGTCATCTAGAGTCGCTCTGATGAGCGTGTTGCTCCCAGTGCGTTTGCCCTTGCTGTCCGCGTGGATGGCGAGCCCGAAGACGCCAGTCCTCTGGTCCCGGTCCGGATCTAGCGCATTGACATCGCCCGCGACGTCGCCGCCCGTCAGGTCAACGAGCTCGCTCGCCAGCTTCTGCAGGTCCGAGTCCACTTCCATGAACGAGGGGTCGCTAATGGTGGTATGCACATAGCCGTCGTAGCCGTGGCCCGGCGTGCCGACCGGCAAGTACTCGTTCTGCTCCATCTTGACGAAGTACCTGCGCATGTTGTCAGCGGCCCAGGTATTGTCGCCCGTGAGGTTAGCGATGAGGTTCCAGTCATCGTCGGCCGGCAGCGCGCAGATGCCGCCGTTGTGCATGGCGCAGCCGCCGAGCGTAGCAGCGCGCGGGTAGAAAACGCCGAGCCTCTCGGAGCCCGCGGGCGGGTCGAGGCCGACGTAGAACGAGCCGTCGGGCCTCCGCCACGTCGTCTTCTCGTAGCGGGCGTTGTCGGCCTCGTCGGCGAAGTGCCGCACGAAGAAGTCCCACCGCGACAGCGGGTCGTTGCCCGCCGCGTTGAAGTTCGCCATGTCTGCGTACGTCGGGTTCGAGCCCTGGTCGTCGCCCGCCTCGAGGAGCAGCACCGACTGCCCCGCCCTCGCCAGGTTGGCTGCTAGTGGCGCGCCGCCGGGCCCGGAGCCGACGACGATGTAGTCATATTCGCGGTTAGCGGTAGTGGCGACAGCCGCAGGAAGCGAGATGAGCCCTGCGGCTCCTGCTGCGAGGAGTTGGCGTATCATAGTGGACAGACGCGACCTTGATCCAGAGTAGACCGCCAGACACGCTGATCACTCTTCGTGGGCATTGCAATGAATAGGCATGAGACGGCTTTTTATCCCAGAAGCCCCTGCCCACCAACCGTTCCCGACCTCGTAAGCGCTATCATAATCCCCTCTCCATTACACTGTCAGCAAGCATATTTCCGGGTCCAGATCTCTTCATCGGCCGCCGATTCCCAGCGGATTTGGGGAATGGTTACACTGCAACTTCTGGCTAAATTGGCAGTGGGAGAATTGTGCAGGCCTCCGGATTGGCTCCTGGCACTTTTGACGCCCTCTACGAATTAGATGTTGCCAGAGAGAAAACCCCTGCGGCCGAACTAGGGAGCTTGTCGAAGCGTTCGATACAACCAAGATTACCCTATCGACATGAATCTGCGGATTATACGAAAGCTACATGTCTCGGCAGATTTGCGATCATGCCTAGAACGCGGACACCGGATAACATTGGGACAAAACTTCTAGGCGGGTCCGCTCTGATTGTGGAATGAAACCCTTTCGGGCCCGAACATAGAGACAGATCAACTGTGGGTTCTCCGATTACGCTTGTTCCCGTCATGTCTCGTTCTGTGCAAACCCCAGGATACGGTTAGTTAGTCTCGTACAAATGTCCCATGTCAGAGACGAGAGGCCTAGCCTCTGTGAGTATTGGCACTAAGAATAGAGTTCCTGATCAAGAGATCCCTTGATGATCCTCGCGGTAAGAGAACTGGAGCCGAAAGATAAATCCAGAGTTGTCAAGAAGTGAATTTTGAGGAGGGTATCGGTGCCCGTAGCTACTTAATCCGCCACGTATATATACACTCATCAACCGAGACACCCTGTCGTCCCGCTGAAGGCACATCGCTTACGCGGACAATAAATGCAGCCCCTAGCTGAACAGGTAGGCATGCGCGTTACGCCGTGAGTATGGTAAGTATTGTCGAAGATCCACAGTTTCCCATTTGACGTCTAATCAATCCTCCTTAGAAAGCGTCTTCTTCAACTTCGCCATCTCAGCCTCGTACGCCTCGACCTTCCGATGGCTCGTCTCGATCTTCGCGAGGAGGTATGTGACGCGGCCAGTGGTCTGGGAGGGCAGCGTGGGCAGCGCGCCCAGCGTGGCGAGCTCGGCCTCGGCCTTCTCGATGGTGCGGCTCTCGACCTTGGCCAGCTCCGCGAGGACCGCCATATCCATCTTGGCGCTGAGCACGGGGTCGCGGCTCAGCAAGCGGAAGGCGGCGAGGTAGACGGGCTTGCCCACGACGATGCTCAGGGGACGGCCGTTGGCAGTCGTGACGCCGATGAGCTCAACGTTGGCCAGGCCCTCAAGTGCCGACTCGCCGTCGGGCGCGCTGAGGGACGAGCGGAAGGTATCCGACAGGAGGACCTCGTGGTAGCGGAGGCTGCCCTTCGAGGCGAGCGCCTTAATGAGGTACCACGCCTGTTCGGCAGACCACTTATGCTCGCTATCGCTTGTTGTCTTTCCCGGCAAGAGGAACATCTTGAGGATCTCTGAGGCAGACTGGTCTGTGATATCTGCTACGGCCTGTCTTGGAGTCTGACCGGCCTGCAATCGCCGCGCCAAGAATTCGAGTTCAGTCAGACGGCCGCCAAGAGTTCCGATGCATTCGTCAAGCTCTGAAAGCTGTACAACCCGATTCTCAGGCTTCTTCTCCTGAGAAGGGGCTTCGGAGCCCTTGGTGGACCGGGATGCATCGTCATTATGGATGTGGCTTAGGACGAAGCGTTTTGCGACGTCCGGGGAGAGGTCGCCGAGCGCAGCTTGTCGAAATACACGATCGGGAAGGGACTTAGAGAGTGATTTGGAATATGACGAGTCGGTCGTCAAAAATATGACGTGGGCAACGTTGGACTGAACTAGAGCGGCGGCCCACTCCGCTATCTTGTCGTAGACGATGGTTTTACCATCATTCTTGTGTAAGAAGTTGTCGATGACAACCACCGGGCGCTTTTCTGGATGCGCTTCAAGATAAGCATCCGGAGGCAGAGAGAAATCCGGGTCCGATTTACGTCGCCCCTCCAACCCTAAATCCGTCAGAGCACCCGCTGCTGTCTGGAGGATCTTCTGAAGCTGCGAGTCCAGGGTTTCAGAAAAGCCCGCTTTTACGCCTGTGGTGCTCTGCACAGCGAGATCGGCCATGCTGCTGATACTGTAGGCCCAAGAGAATATAGGTCGGTAGCCGACTGCGGACGCCATCTTTTTGATGGTGGACGACTCGCCTCTGGCTTCGACTATTGGCTTGCAGTCTATCACGAGCACATTACGCCTGTCCTTGAGGGCCTGTTCCAGTACAAGTTCCTTCTTTCCGGAACCTCTGGGCCCTTGAACAACTATGAAAGTCTCGGCCGTCTCCAAGAGCCATTTCTGGATCTGATCGATGAGATCCTTGCGGTGGGTCCAAATGGTCTCTAGACCAGCTTGCTCGGCCTTCTCCCGCTGGAAAGCGAAGATATCAGATGTCTGTTGACGAAGCCATCTGACTACTCTGGTGTTATTAAGACGGAAAGTGCCCGAGACGTGAGCTTTGACAAAGAACGACCGAATTGGATCGAAAACAACAACCGTCAGGCCAGTAAGCAATGCTACTAGGACGGGTATTACTATTCGCGGGTGATTCGCCATCCAGTCCCAGATGCGATGAGGTTTTGTTCGTTGCTCATAAGACATCCGAAGCCTAGTGCCTAACTTGCCGCCGCCGAGCTCCTCAGTGACGACAAATCCGTGTAGACAGTTACGGGCCATGATGGCATCCCTGACAAAGCCGAAGTCGACGTAGGCGTACTTTGGGAGGACCTTGGAGTCCCACGGCTGAGACTTAATCTCGGAAATCTTCCCGAATCTGCGGAATAGACTATACAGCGTCTCCTGGGATAGCTCAACTGCTTCCTCTCCAGGATTTTTCGGGACGAATTCCACTCGTAAACGACTGTGAGGAAACCTATGCAGGTCCTCGAGCCAGGGCACACCTTTAACAAGGCCCGCTTGTACTGAGCGGAAAGGACTAAAGAAAGGCTTAACAGGTTTCTCTTTTAGAAGCTTCGAGACATTTTCTTCGATCTCCCGAGCCGAGACATCAGGTGGATGTGAGAACTTGACGAAAGCGCCACCGTCCTTCAGCCTAGGTAGGATCTCGGTAACCTTGATCGGTATCTTGTCGCTGGGCAAGGCGCGTTTAACCATGTTGATCGGATCTAATATCCCAAGACTCGAGTTCTCGAACCGTTTCATTAGCCCAGCTAGATCTTGTTCTGGGCTTTGCCATGGCGCCCGCAACAAACCAGACAGTTTTAGAGGGAACAAGTTGTCGATCCATAATATGGACTCGTTAGGAGCCGTCTCAATATGACCATCTTTGTCAATACTCGTGGTCCAAGTAGTACTCAGCCAAGCTCGTGTTATACATGTTGCTGCTGGAGCATGTACACTCTGCTGGCATATTAGCTCAGGTAGCCAAAATATGATGCCAGACAATGACCTACAGGCAAGGTCCTATTGGATTTATACGAGGATCTTAATATCCTAGAGGAACATGCAAGATTCCTCAGCCCTTGTGGGCCAAGGAGCCTCCTTGAAATCATGAATCTTAACCTGCCGAACAATCACCCGCGGTTTCCTGTCTTCGCTATGCCCATAATGGTGACATGAAGCGCTAAGATGTGTATTTTGGGCAGTTAGGATCGTATCATGTCCACCAAATCGACAACCTCATAACCGTTCACAGTGTGGGAAAGCGGGAAAGAAACGAAACAAATCACAATATATATTGCTGCTTAGACGGTTTCGCAAGAGCCTCGATACAGCCCAACGCCATCAGGTCATTCAAACCCCGCTAAGCCGGACGTTGTGGATGATTGGGCTAGAGCTCTAGAATCGGACAATTGCTCAGCTAGATAAATCGCATAATAAGGCCATTCAATACAATTCAATACAGGACTCGCATAAAAGCACACTGCATATGCACACTTGCGCTGCTTAATGCATAGCTCATAGAAGGACAGCCAGAGCTTATTGGCAGATTGATCAAGCCACACCGAGGGGCAACGCCACATGTTCTCAAGCCACGAGTCGCGAACTCGAAAGAAAAGCTTCATTTAGAAAACGCGGAAGTATATGGAGGGGCATTTTTTGGATTGGACTTTGAGTATAATATGAAGCGGTTCTGATGACCCTAAGCTACCGTTATAATCATTAACAACCCAGGATCTTGACTCTCCCCCCGGATACCTTCCCAAAAGGACAGATCCCCACTCGTCTCCAAGATAACTGCAGGCCCCTCGCAGCGCAGTGTAGCATCCAATTGGCCCGAGTCTGCATCGAAGGCACATCGAGCCGCGAGACATCCCTGGAGGAGAAAACACAACGTATCTGCCCCTCGACATCGTCTGTAGATCGACGCCCCCGCTCGCTTGAGGAGTCGACACTGTTAGACTCTGCGTTGACTCCCTCTCCTACCTGGCACACAAGCAAGATGGGTTGGATGTGGTCCTCGTCATCCTCGCCGGCAGCAACGCCGTTGAATGGTGCGGGCACGGACAAGGGCGAAGCGCAAACAGAACCACAGACACAAGCACCAGCAGCGCCGGCGGCGGGGGGCGCGCAAACAACATCGACAACGACGACGGCGGACTACGGCGACCCGGAGATCGCCAGGTTCATGGCCCAGCTGAACGAGGAATTCGGCAGCAAACCTTCCGCCGCGGAGCCAGCGAAGTCGTCAGCAACTGCTTCTGCGTCACCTGAGCCCGCTGCGGCGAACAAGCCCTCGCCGTGGTCGTTGTTCTGGCGCACCTCTTCCTCGCAACAACACCAACAACAACCACCCTCAGAACCCACCACCTCCCGAGCATCAACGACCATCCCCGACCAATCCTCCACCACCACAACCCCCCAGCGCCTAGACCCGCTCTCCGAATCCCTACTACCGACGACGATGTCGTGCCGCGCGGCCTTCGACGCGGCCTTCCACTGCAACTCCTTGGGGGGCCAGTGGACGAGCGTGTACCGTTCGGGCGGGGTGCGGAGTTGCAGCGAGCACTGGGACGACTTCTGGTTCTGCATGCGGGCGCGGTCGTACCCGGGCGCCCTCAAAGAGGAGGCCATCCGGGACCACTACCGCCGGCGCGAGCTGGCGCGGTACCACGGCCGGGGGAAGCCGAGTAGCGCCGACGTCTGGGAGCCACGCACCGAGCGCCTGCCCCCAGGGGCAGCCTTCCGCGAGCCCCTCGGCCCGATGCCTCACGACCTCAGCGACGAGGAGTGGTACGCCATGGAGATCGAGCGCCGGCGGAGGGTCCAGGAGGCGCTGCGGGACACGTGATGGCTGGCTGGTTCGTTGATACGTGTGGTGGGGTGGGCGAGTTGTTTCTGGTGGTAATGGGAGAACATTTATGACGAAAAAGAATTCAAGGTTCTTTACTCTATCGTTATGGGTGTAACAAAATAATCACTGCTCCGGAGACATATGAGAAATAGAACTACTGAAAGTACCTAATACAGGATCTAGTTTTCAAGACCTGCGGTTGATAGATCTGTCCATAGTTCATAATGAATCGCTCATTTCGAGACATTAGCAAAACAATATTGAACTTGTGAGTCGCATCTTGTATAGGATTTATGAAGGCATCACAAAATCAAGGTAGCAGGAGACATTTATAGAACTTATTTCTCATTACTTCGTGGGATGAATCCTTCCTAAAATACATCCATGCAATCGTAAAAAAAAACTACTTTTTGGACCTGGACCGTCATTACTGGGAAAAAATCTAGTGTAATCCCAAATCCGAACCGCCACTCAGTTGCCCCTCAAAAGACACCGAGGAAAACGCCAGACGAAACCAAGACCGTGATCATGACATGAAGACGACAAGTAGCTGAGCGGACTGACAATTTAGTCAACCTCCTCAACAGTGGGGCCGTCATCCTGGCCACCGGGAGCGCCGCCAGGGCCACCGGCACCGGGGAAGCCGCCGGGGCCGCCGGGCATGCCACCGGGACCGCCAGCGCTGCCGTAGAACTTCATCATGATGGGGTTGGCAATACCCTCGAGCTCCTTCTGGTGCTCCTCATACTCCTCGCGAGAAGCCTGCTGGTTCTCGTCGAGCCAGGCAACGATCTTGTCAATCTCCGACTTGAGCTTCTCCTTGTCGGCGGCATCAAGCTTCTCGTCGACCTTGGAGTCGGACAGGGTGTTGCGCAGGGAGTAGGCGTACGACTCAAGGCCGTTCTTGGCAGCGACACGCTGACCCTCCTTCTCATCCTCCTCCTTATACTTCTCGGCCTCGGAGAGCATGCGCTCGACCTCCTCCTTGGACAGGCGGCCCTTGTCGTTGGTGATGACAATCTTGTTGGACTTTCCGGTACCCTTCTCGACGGCCGAGACGTTCGTGATACCGTTGGCATCAATATCGAACGTAACTTCGATCTGAGGGACACCACGGGGCGCCGGCGGGATACCGGTGAGCTCGAACTTGCCGAGCAGGTTGTTGTCCTTGGTGCGCTGACGCTCACCCTCGTAGACCTGGATAAGCACACCGGGTTGGTTGTCCGAGAAGGTGGAGAAGACCTCGGACTTCTTGGTGGGGATGGTGGTGTTGCGCGGGATGAGCTTGGTCATCATACCGCCAGCGGTCTCGATACCGAGGGAAAGCGGGGTGACGTCGAGAAGCAGGATCTCGTTGGTGGACTTGGAGCTGGTGTCACCAGACAGGATAGCAGCCTGGACAGCAGCACCGTAGGCAACAGCCTCATCGGGGTTGATGGACTTGTTGGGCTCCTTGCCGTTGAAGTAGTCGGTGATGAGCTTCTGGATACGGGGGATACGGGTGGAGCCACCGACGAGGACAACCTCGTGGACCTGAGACTTGTCGATCTTAGCGTCGGCCAAGACACGGTCGACGGGCTGAAGGGTGGATCGGAAGAGATCCTGGCACAGCTCCTCGAAACGAGCACGAGTGATGGAGGTGTAGAAGTCAATACCCTCGAAGAGGGAGTCGATCTCGACCGAGGTCTGAGCCGAAGAGGAAAGGGTTCGCTTGGCACGCTCGCAAGCGGTGCGGAGACGACGCATAGCACGAGGGTTGCCGGCAAGGTCCTTCTTGTGCTTGCGCTTGAACTCGTTGACGAAGTGGTTGACAAGGCGGTTGTCGAAGTCCTCACCACCCAAGTGAGTGTCACCAGCAGTGGACTTGACCTCGAAGATACCCTCCTCAATGGTCAGAAGAGAGACATCAAAGGTACCACCACCCAAGTCGAAGATGAGGACGTTGCGCTCGCCCTCGACCTTCTTGTCGAGACCGTAGGCGATGGCAGCAGCAGTAGGCTCGTTGATGATTCGGAGGACGTTGAGGCCAGCGATCAGACCGGCGTCCTTGGTAGCTTGACGCTGAGAGTCGTTGAAGTAAGCCGGGACAGTCACGACAGCGTTGTTGACGGTGCCACCAAGGTAGGCCTCGGCAGTATCACGCATCTTGGTGAGGACCATCGAGGAGATTTCTTCGGGTGTGAACTGCTTGGTCTCGCCCTTGAACTCGACCTCAATGATGGGCTTGCCGCTCTTCTCGATGACCTTGAAGGGGAAGTGCTTCATATCGGCTTGAACCTCAGCGTCTTGGAACTTGCGGCCAATCAGACGCTTGGCATCGAAGACCGTGTTGGCGGGGTTCATGGCGACCTGGTTCTTCGCAGCATCACCGATCAGACGCTCCGTATCGGTGAAGGCAACGAAGGAAGGAGTTGTTCGGTTTCCTTGGTCATTGGCAATGATCTCAATGCGGTCATCTCTGTAGACACCCACGCAAGAGTACGTGGTACCCAAATCGATACCGACGGCGGGAGCCATTATGGAAAGGTTATGTGATGGGAAAGCAGACGATGCAAGTGAGAAGGAGTATAGTATGGGGGTATCTAAAGGATATCGTGTGAAGAGGAAAAAGAAGTCTACACCTTTCTTCGTAGGAGAGAGATGTGTATTTGGATTTTTTTCTTGCGATTGGGAAGATGAAGTGAGTGGTTTGAGAAGAAGGTTTGGGTACCTTTTAAGTTCAATGTCGAAAATCTGATACCCCACTATAGGAAACGTAGAAGTGGAAGGAACCTCTTGGAATGTGGTTTCCGTCTCAATCGAGGACTTTCTAGAATGATCCAATCAGGGCGCAGAAACTACTTGATTTTACTGTTATTTTCCAGCTAGCGCCAGTGATAAAATTTTATTAATGTTATTAGTGTTCAATTTCTTCTGCAGGGTTCTATCCAGCCTTATTCCGATGGGTTGCCATGGGGCTTTCTCCCTCCCCCGAGCGCATTCCTTCTGCGAGGGGCAACATTGCATCATGAGAATTTGAGAGTCAGCCATGGAAAGAGCTGGTTGCCTACCTGGGTACTTAGCCCCACCCAGCCCAATCTCCATATTCCCAATATGGAATAATCCACGAATACCTGATCTCATTGTGAGGCGCTTCTGAGCTATGTGGGGCCTCCTTGGTTGGTTGTACCAGCGACAAGATATCGGCCAAAGACCTCATACTCCTGACTGTGCCATCTCGGGGGGGGGGGGGGCTTTCGCTTTCCATCAAAATTTGCAAGTTGAATAATAACTCTAAGACCTTCCGCATTTGAAGCTTTGATGGCGAGCCATCATCGCGTTTTATCCTGATCAGGACATTTTCGTAGAAACAAGTTATTTCTAGAATATTTTCCTTCTACTCGTAGCATACGAGCCGAATTAACGCAAAGGACATTGAATGGTTGCCTAAGTTTCCATGTCTTGGAGGCGGACGATGACCACATCACATCACGTATTACATACTCCTAACAAACATGCTCGATCTTCTCGGGCTTGCCATCTCTCCGTCCAAGATCCGTCTTCAGCGCCCTCCCAAACAGCTCCAGCAATACCTCGAAGCAGATCTTCGTGATGGCCGGGTCGTATCGCCCCTTACTTAGTTCGTCGCGGATGAAGGCATGTTGCGCCCACGCGAACTCGTAAAAGCTGAAGACGACCCCGGCCTCCCTCAACTTCTGCCGGATGAGGTCCCGGCCGGCATCTGGAACGTGTGTGTCCTTGATGCCAAATATCATGGCGACCTCTCCCTTGATCTCGTTGAGCTTGTCGATTGTGTGGTTGCTCTCCCCTGGTGCTTCAGCTGGAGTGTTGGCCCCGGAGTGCGGGCCGAGCGTTCGGGAATGGACATCGGTTGCGAAGTAGGCGACGCATGCCGAGATTCGGGGGTCCAGCTGTGAGTTTTCGCTTCAGCGAGCTTCTTGGGACTTACGGTGATTCGGACAGCAGTCGGAAGTAGACTTACGCTAGCACGGAGAGCAAGGTGACCGCCGAGGCACATGCCAGTCGTCCCGATCAGCCCGGTACACGTCGGGAGGCTGAGGAGGTAGTCTACGGTCTTGTAAGAGTCGGCATCGTAGGATTGCAGCGTCTGTTTCACCAGCCAACGGTTACTAGGGACTTCTTGTGTTAATTGTGGCAGCCTTGTATACCTTCTTCACCTTCCATTCGTTGCCTTGGTCGGTTCCGGGTACATCATAGGCGAGCGCATCCGGCCCAGTGAAATCATGATACGACGAGGGCGCGGCAACGATATATCCCTGGCCGGCTATCTGCCTAGCAAATCGAGCCACCGGGCCCGTCACTATCCATCGATCAGTCGTGTGCGGCCCTCGAGGCGTTCAATTAATGCGGTCTATGTACCTTGATAGATCTCACTGAATAGAACAACGCCAGGAAATCGCCTAGGTCCAAGTCAGCCCTGAATGCGTGTCTAGCACCAAGGCGGTGTTAGTTGCGCAGCCTTACGCATTCGGATATTGCGGAATGGTCGGATTGAAGACGAAGATCCCTAGCCAAACACAATTAGCCCCGGATCCGGGAGGTTACGGCTGAGGACTCTAGGGCTCTCACTCATAGAAGTTTCCTTCCCGTCCACATTGACTCGGACATCAGCATGACTCTCTTTGACCAACATTCTGACTAGGTAGACTTCAGGTCGTGTAATCCAATGGAAACATGATGTGACTGCGCCGCTTGCGCTATCTCAGAGGCACAAGTACACACGGTAAATGCGCTGCGAACCCCGCGCTTGCTCTGATGGCGGGGCAGTTACGATAAGAAGGCAGGGTGGGGGCCAAGTAAGGCATTGTTGCCTGGGTACTGTACTGTACTTCGGTGGGCCCAGTGATGCTGAGTCTTATCTTATCTCAGATCTAGAGCCAGCGTCTAGGTTATTGCTTGCACCGTTATAACAGCATTTTGCCACGGCGATATCGACCAATGTGCCCTACTGATGTGGAGATCCCCATTCCTATATAAACTCGCCAATTCTGTAGATATCCAGAATTTAGTAGCATCAAGTCCTGTTGGCATAAGGGCCGACCACGAGATTGTTCATGGTCGCGTTTGTAGAGTTAAGATTATTATATGGAATGTACCGTATCAGTCCTTAGGTATCAGAATTGAGCCGTTAGTAACATGGAAAGTTTCGTTATCGGTAGACTCCAAACAACGCAAAGACGCGTCATATGTCCAGCAACACTATTTTCCCACTTCCTTTGTAGATGAATATCTGCTCGTTATCTCACGTTCTCCACGCCTTCCCAGATTCCTCCTTTTTGTCCGTGCTATAGCCGCCGATTCGTGAGATGGAAAGAAAGCACCCCCAGGGGGCCGGAGTTCTCATACGAGGTCGAAGTCTTGGAGACGAACTCCGGCTTTCCGCAGGACCTCTGGTGCAACTTCAAGCCTGTGCGGTTCTCTCTGGTAATGCGTAGGACAGATTCCCATCTCGGTCAGAAACTCGGCGGGGTCCGTCTTGAGCGCCTGCGTACGCGTGTCTAAGATTCCAAAGCCCCCAATCATCGATTAATGACTCCTGGAGATCATGGACGACTGGCCGATAATAGCTTGGCAAAGCACCGTAGATGCCTTCGCCGTGCATCAGTCCTTGGACATGGCAAGGCCCCACTACGTTCCACTTTGAACCACCGGCCGGGGCTCGCCGGAGCACGATTGGAAATATGCACCCGAGTACCACGCAAATAATATCGCCAGAGCGAGTTTCCGAAGGTGCAAGCCCAATATAGCCCTCCGAGGAAGAGAAGATCTGTCTTCCCACAAGTTGCTCATTGGTCCTCCCCAGATACACTGCCATACCAGCTGATGGGCATCGATACACTTGATCCCAATCCCACGAGCCGTCAGCGTTCCGGCTTGAATGTAGTTCCTTCTTAATTTTCTCAACGTCGGGCAAAGCCCTATTTCGTGGAAAACACGACTGGTCGAGGATATCTTGGACGGCGACTCGCAAACAGGCATCCAGCAGTGTTCCGCCACCAATATACGGTCTATCTAGACTCTTTTTATTCCCTGCCCGGTAAAATCGGCGAAACCTCCCGATGATACCTTTAGAGTCATGTCTCTTTCCGTTTGCTAATCCATAGGGTTTATAAAGTGATTTGATGACAGCTTTCAGTTTATGCTGCTCCTCAGGATCGACGTGATGTACGTGTTGCACTTCAGCAACCCGCACACCAGCGACGCGAAGAACCCGGTGCCCTAAATACTTCGCTTGCGCAGATATCCAGCCGGATGCGCACCAGGGCGGAATTAGCATTTCCTCGACCCGTAGCGGGCATGACTAGTCGGGCACTCAGGTAGGAAGGCCTGTAATCGACCTAGACGTAAGTTCACAGGACTGGAGAAAGTATACATTGCAGGAGTCGGTGACGATCCGCAAACAGACATCGATGAAGAGCTCAGCGGGTTCGATAGAGTAGTCTGGTATTATGCCCAGGAGCGGATCGTCCAGTATAAGTAGACTCTGAATCGCGTAGATAAAGTCCCGGGGATCGGTACACTTCAGTCCTCGGCAATCGCACCTGAGGTTCTCGTAGAAATAACCCTTGTTATTACCATAGACAATACTATATGCTAACCTCATGCCACTTGAGAATAATTGGGCTTCGGTTCCGGGTAGAGCACAGGGTTTGCCGGACATAATGCATACTGCGGGCTCAAAATGATGCCAACCTATGAGCCTCGACCCACATTGCAAGCTCGCGTGAGTAGACGCATAAACCTCCTGACGAACCCAGAGGCGCTCGAACCATGGACGGTTAAAGAGGAGTCCTATGGCCCGAAAATCTCTTTCGCTATAGGGAAGGGGCACTCTAGGGTCCGATAATTCCGGTTCGTTTTTTCCCAGGTCGGACTCGTCAAACGTCCGTTCGTCCCAGTTAATCACGACTCGTCTTCCTAGATAATCAATTAGTCCGATAGCGTGATCACTGTCGTCCTCTTCGGGTCCGAGTCATATTAAGACTTGCGACGCTCTCGTGTATACATTCGTCATCATTGAGACCTGGTGGCCTCGTTCGGCGACATTGTTCTGGTCGATGCAGATGGCATCTATCCAAAGGGTTCGGCTTTCTCCGGTCCGTCGGAGATGTCTCAAGGCGACACCCAAATTCTCCGTAATCAGAATCATGTTGGCGCCGCCCATAGCATTCATTATCTACGATGATCGGCTTGGGGTTGTCGGTAGAGCCCCAAGCATACGACAACGCTTCGTAGCTGGGGTATATCGGAGGCTCTTCATCTTCATCTTCCCATTCATCTTCGTCTTCAACTTCACGGTCGTAGGGAGTGAGTACGCTTGCGGGCCCCAAGGGAATGAAGGTATTCTTGAGAGTAACACGGATTGGATCGAAGAACTCCCCAGGCTGCAGGTTCAAGAGCCTGATCTCGAACTCTTCTCTGCTCAGGGGGGTGTACTGGTAAGTCGTCATTCTTAACGATATAGGAAGCTTGAACTAGAGTGGAAGTCGAAGATGCGGTGCAGAGAAAACAGGAATTGCGCCATAAGATAGTAGGCAATAGCACGAATAGCAATAGTAGTAAGTAGCAGTAGCAAGATGATATAGGAGGCCTGCAGCGTCCAGCGCCTCACCCCGCAAATAAATTGGCAAGGCATTATCGTGAATGCAGTCCTGATTGGTTGTATGATATTCAGGCTGTCTTCTTGCTCAAGTACTCAGCCCTTGTAACGTGACGCTGCGGAAACACATGTGAATATCAAGATAGGCAGACTGCTAGCTCATCTTCAGCGATGTGCTCAGCAACGTCGGCATAAGACCCCTCAATATTAAGGCATTGGTCATTCATCAGCTGTGTAAATATCCCCGTCGAGATAACTAGGTAATTTTAGGTGAAATATCTTATAGATGGGGTACCCGCAAACTCTGCAAGATCAAGTTCACAATACTCAAAAACCCCTCGCCGAGGATGAAGCCCTGCACCGCAGATGGTTAGCCGCGATCAATCCTACCCTACGAAAGAGCAATGCGAGTCGATGGAACAAACTTACCGACGCCAGCACGATGAGCGGCGTATCCTCCCTGCCGAGGTGCACCCTCCAATACCAGTTTGCGAGCCCGCCGACCGTCCTCGCGAGGGTGAAGGAGGGCACGTTGTACATGCCGACGGCGACGGCGATGCCGCCGGGTACGTAGGGGTGCCAGGCGGCCCTGCCGGCGCCGCGCGTCCGGAGCACGGTGAAGATGGCGAAGAGGGCGGCGGCGCCTATGGCGAACTCGCGCGCCATGCGCGGCAGGCCCTCGCCCGTGACGAGGCGCGCCGTGAAGATCCAGACGAACGCCGTGGGCACCTGGAAGAGGTCCCCGGGGACCTCGTACACGGACGTGTAGAGCCTATAGATGAAGGCGCTGACGACGGCGCCGACCGTCGCCCCGATGACCTGGCCCCAGAACTGGGCGTTGGGCGCCGCTCCGAGCAGGTGGCCCGTCTTGAGGTCCTGCATGAGGTCGCCCGCCTGCATCGCGCCGGCCTCGGACACGGCGCCGGCGACGAGGTTGATGAGGACGCTCGATTTGTGGGACTGCGGAATGATGAGGGCGAAGAAGAGCTGCGCCAGCTTGCTGATACCGGACACCGGGTTCAGATCCGTCTCCCCGAGGGCTCGCACACCCATGATGCTCAGGATCAGCGCCATCAAGACCGCTATGAACGTCGCGTAAAGAGGGACTAGGTCTCCGAATGTGATGTAGATGCTTGCGACGCAGAAGAGAATTGACCCGACGAGTCCGATGCTGACGATCTTGCCGCCCACTAACTGCTCGGGTGGAGCATCATCATGGTCCCAAGCCTTCAGGGCGCGATCGTGTCGCGGCTCGAAGGCGGGATCTGGCAAGAGGTCGACGTCACCAGCGGTTGACGTCGAGTCCCTATTCCCGGTTGTCGGTCTCGAGTCGACATCCTCGGTTTCGATAGCCGTATATCCGCTTGAGCGGCGGCCAAATAGATCTTTGAGCCCACTGCGGTCGTATTGTTGATTGGCAACCATGACTAACGCCGGGGTGTATTGGACAGCAGCTCCAAAAGCAATGAAACTTAGACTTATCACAGCGTCGGCAAGCATAATAGCTAAAGAAGTCCAAACAATCCATCCTTTGCTGCCGGTTTCCCAGTCGTCAATGGGTCCCAGTGCCCAACCACGGTTCTTCGCAAGGGGCGAAAGGACAGCCCAGCCCAGAATAGCCCCCAAGAGCATGTGTATGGTAGTCTCAGGACCCATTATGATTCCCTGGCCAACATACGCCAAACTCGGGTTTAGAGTCCAGAGCCAAGTATCTGCAGCTACGGTACCGAAGATCGGCAGGTTCCGCAGTATCGGTAAGAAGTAAGTGCAGATAGTGTAAGCCCCAGAGATTCCGAAGGTGATCAGAAGCAAGCGGATATTCCTTTTCCAGTTATACTTCTGTTCCTCCTTGATACGGTGAGGACCTCCTACTGGGTCAACTAGCACATCTTCATCGTCCGCGCCTTGGGCTTCTACAAGCGGTCGGTTCTCGAGTGCTAGACTTCCAAAAGTCGCGGCTTTCGAAGGGTCCAGCGTGCCACTGGCCTCAGTATGTCCCTTACCATGGAGAACACCGATAAGAACAGCAGTACTAAATCCGCTAGGAAACTTCAGTTGCTCTCTAATGATGACTTGACGTCGCCTACCAAGTTTAGCACCTGAGCATACAATATGTAGATGTCTAACTCACAGAGGAACGGCAAATATGACGCCGAAGTAACAGAGCCCCAGAGACCATATAATCAGCTTCCACATGCTTAGGTGGAGAGGACCCTGTTCTGACGGCTTGAGCAGGTCCTCCATGGCGGGTATCTGGATTCCCATCGGATCAGCACTTTAGTCTCTACCGTACCGCTCCCAACGGGACACTCACCACGCCAACGAAGCCGCAGCCCAACGGCACAATTGCCATGCCGCCGGCAACGGACTGGACGAGCACATTCTCCACGGGCGAGAAGGGGAAGGCGAGATGCCGGGCTAGGAGCTTGAAGATGCCGAAGCCCATGAGGCTGGCCGGCATCGTCATCATGCTGATCCATCCCGTCTGCAGGCCGAAGTACATGTTCGAGAAGCAGATGACCAGCCCGATCAGTAGCCCGACCGCAACGCCGCGAGCGGTAAAATGGCGGCCCTCCGGGAGGACCTTGATGCGTTCCGGCTCATCGGTGGGACGCGGGATCGGGTCGTCCGAGGTCTCCGCCAGTCCTCTGTTGGGCGGCATCGCGACGAATCAGCTGAAGACGCTATATATGCACATATATGTAAGAGGGAGAACCTCCCCGGGGTTGAAACGAGCAGGGAGGCACTGTTTTCAGGACGGTGAAAGACATGGTGCCGGTGCCGATCATCTCCCGATGGACATGGGGAAGGTAGGTGGTTGGCATGCGTATTACGTGATAGGCTAATACTACGACACCATCGGAGATAAGAAACGCGGCATTTCTTATCTTGCCGGCTCCACATTCGCTACTTACCGTCGTACATCTTACTAAGCAAAAGATCGCAAGCTCCAACGGATCAATATAGTCTGTCGGCAGATGTGGTGATTTGTTTAAGAAGGTTTTATGGTGCCAGTAGGACCGCAAGGACAAAGGGATGGCAGCTTATGTGTGGCTGTTTCCCAGTTGTAAATGAAAAACTTAGAACAGGATCCCAGACTGAAGATTTGCAACACTTTTGCGGGCATAATATTATTATCCTATCTTTGAGAATTGATCGTCGTCCTGCATGCATGCATGCATATATGTTAATCGTAACTAGCATATTTATCTACAGCAATTTCGTAAGACGCACAACTCGGCGTAATAGGCCGCTGTGCTGAACATGATCTCCAAACTACCCGAGACCATCCTTAAAGCCAAATTGCTTCTTATTGCCATACGAAGGATTTCGCTTTGTTTAGTTTCCTTAATTCAACACGGCTGAGAGTCTGTGCGCTGGTCTCACATTGGGCTACACCCTTTCGCAGAGCAGAGACTGCAAAATTTTTAACAGGGCACATCAGACGCTGTCCCGGTTTTGTTATTACAGATAAATAATACAGATATATAGGTATGTATGGAGGGACATGGACAACTAGCTAGTAACATTACTACGACTCGTACCATGCGATCTTGCCATGCTATTTGACCAGCCGCCCGCTATTCATACTTATTCCTCCCCTTTCTCCGTCGCTCTCCCTGTCTCTCCCCCTTTTCCCCCTTTCCTCCCTTTACGTGATCAAACCCGCAACCAAACTCTCAGAACCCGAAACTATCGAGCAGCGCGCTGGCGTCGGGCTCCTCGAAGAACGTGGGCTGGGGCTTATTGGCAGCGGCGGCGGCACCACCAGTCCCAGTTTTCATGGCGCCGCCGGACGGGGCCGAGACATGCGGCATGTCCGCCACGACGAGGGTGCTGCCGCGGCGCAGCATCTTGCGGGGGTCGATGGGGGCGGCGACGTCGCCACCGGCCGCGCGCTGTGGCGGCTGGCGGAGGAACTCCCAGTTGCGGACTGCGGGGGACGGTACTGTTGGTTAGATATTCCATGCATACGTGGAAGATAGAAAGTAGCGGAAAGCAAAGAGACGAAACGTACCGAGATCGAGACCCAGAAGATCGCACCCCATACGGTCGTACAACCTGGCGTTATGTACGACGAACTCATATTCGGTGTGTGGCATGACCTTGGACGCGCCGCGCAGCGTCTGCAGCGTCTTGTCGCGCAGCTGCGCGTACAGGACCACGAGGGCCGGGTCGTCCGTGAGGAAGAGCTTGGACTTGAGGTCCGGGGAGGGCGGCGTCTCCAGGAGCGTGTACACCGGGGCCTGCGAGGAAGCCGTTAACTTTTCCGTCGTGTGAAATCTGAAGAGCGCCTATGCCTAGGTATCCAGTGACCATGGAATGCATAGATGCGTTGAAATACCATGAACTGTCGTGATAACGAGAGGGGGGTGGGATTGAATAGGAGACTCACGATCAACGCCCGCACAGCCATGTCCCTCCGCCTCAGCATCCAAAACGCCCACGACGCAAGCCATCGGTTTCCCTCCTGCGCCGCTCTGGTCAGGACCTCCTCCTCAAGGAGCTTGTTGAGGACCGGTCCGTTATCGCCCTCGTAGACGCGCGCGATGGCGATGGCGAGTTGCAGATCGCAAATCTGGTTTAGGCAGATATTGACAGCGTCCTGAAGGTGATCCGCGAGGAGGAAGAACGCGGCGGCGTATTCTGCACAAGTGATAATTAGAATCGGCTTATTCACCGCTTAAGCCTAACATCTTTCCCTTTCACCCGTTCACCTATGCGCCCCACCAGATAGCATACCCCAGAAACAATGAATAGAATGGAGACGCAAGAAAACATACCAAAACGCCGCTTGCTCAACAGCGCGTAAGCGTTCTTGAGCGCCGAGGTTCTCCACTTAGGGTCCTCGAAGTTGTTAGCCAGCAGCTTCTGCGTGGCCGCCTGCTCCCGGTTCCAGTGGGCCATGCGCCAGAGCCCCTGCAGGACGGCCTTCTTGCGCAGCGCCAGGTAGAAGAGGCTGCAGTCGACGGGGTTCTTGAGCTCGCTCTTGGTGTACTCGTTGCGGGCTATGATCTCGAACTGCGCTTTCTACATGTGACGCAGATATGAATACGTTAGTGTTGCTTTATCGGGGGGAGGGGGAAAGGAAAGACGAACCACGGCTGCAAGATCCCCAAGCCACATAAAGATGCCGCTCTCCCTGGCATTCTCCCAGAGCATGGTGCCGTGGTACTGGCGGGTCACAAAGTCCGTCAGGATGTCCTGGCTGGTGGAGTGGAAGGCCCAGTTGATCTCGCGCCAGGACATGTGGACATGCTGGTGGTCGTCGTCGTCGATGCCGTTGGTGCCGTCAACCGAGGAGGAGGCGTTGTTGTTGTAGCTCTTCTTTATAATGTTGTCGCTGGGGCGACGCTGATGGCCGGTCCGGCGTCGCCTCGCCAGCAGCGCGTGCTGCCGGAAGAACAGCATGAAGCGGGCGCCGTTCTCGTCCATGGAGCGGCGCTGCTTCTCGACGACGCCGGCGCACTCGACGATGTCGAGGAGCTGGATCTGCTCGTGGCCCGAGAGTTGCGGGATGGCGACCTCCTGCAGCTTCTCGCAGATGCGGCTCGCCGTGTCCTCGGAAAAGGTCATCTCGTCCTCTTCCTCGTCGTCGCCATCGCGGTTGAACGACAGCCTCCGCGTGAGGTACGAGGGGCCTCTGTTGCCGTTCGTTGTCCTTGAGCTCTTTTGGTGGGCTAGTTAGATCTGAGGGCACTACGACTTGGCTAGAACGGTAGGTTGATATAGCAAGTAGACGTACCTTGTTACTGCCGTAAAACTCGGCGGGGTCCAGACCCAGGTAATCATCAATCACATCGCCCTCGACATGGTACCTCAGCGTGTAGTTCAGGGCCAGCAGGATGCGCTTGACGACGTGGTTCTTGCCGGCCAAAATGCACTGGCTCAGGAACTGGGGGTGGAACACGGGCAGCGGGCCGTTGAGCCTCTGCACGATGTCAAAGAGGTCACGCATGCCGTCCCTGCCGCTGCGGTGGCGGTAATGGTGCGGGACGCGGGCGATCTGCTGGAGTCCTCCTCCTCCCGGGGGGACCGCCGCCGCTGCCGGGAAATGCCTGTCGTAGATGAAGAGCTGGTTGCCGGCGCCGACGACGAGGGCTCCGCCGCTGAGCCAGGTGGAGTCGCCGATGGGGTGAGGGGGGAGGTCGCGGATGTTGAGCTCGCGCAGGGGGGCCCAGGCCGGCCCTTTGTTGAGGTAGTCGAAGCGCAGCTGCGAGAGCAAGACGACGCGGTAGGGGAAGCCGACGGCAAGTATCGACTGCGAGTCCGGCGTCGATGTCCAGTCGAGGTCCTGCACGGCATTGTGGCTCTCGAAGTCCCGCGCCCACTCGAGCCGCGCGCCCCGGATGTCCCAGATGGACACCTCGGACCGGTCCCGGTTCACGAGCGCCGCCTTCTTCCTCGTGCTGCCGCTGACCAGCGACGGCTCCGTGACCCCCGTCTCCATGGAGGACGTCGACAGCCACTCCACTCGCCGGTGCTGCGGGTCGACTCTGGCTGTCCAGAACTCAACGCGGCCTGAGTAGGTATAGGAGACGGCGACGTCGCGGGCAAATACATCCAAGAATCCAGATATAACATGTGGGGCACCTGCGGGATCCACTGGTAGGACGTACGCAAGATTGCCCGAGTCTTCAAGCGTAAAGGTACAAAATTCTTGAATAGGAGACGCGGCTCTTTTGTGGCCGTTGGCCTGATGACGGGTATCGCGGCCGGAACTAATAGGAAGATGGATCTCCCACACTACTCCACGCCGCTCCGAAGTAACGGTGGCGATATGTGCGACGGAGATGTCATCTTTATTCTGACGCGGAAGCACTAGAATGCATAGAGGCTTTCCGGCTATATCGTACTTGCACTCGCCCATCAGAGCAGGCACTGGTGCTCTGCAATCCCATACAGCGACGCTGTCGTGATGTAAAAACACGACAAAACTGCCACCTCGTATCAGACATATGCGATGGATGTGTCGCTTCTCCGGGATGAGTTTAGGCCGCAACAGTTCCGTCCGCCGCGCGTTCGGGGCATGTTTCCAGACCATGCTCTCCCCCTGCTGCGTTCTCGAGACTATGGCGTGGCCGCTGAAATTCCGCACGATCTTTTTAATCGACGCCGAATGTCCCGACCAGGTCGCGCGCGGCGTCAGGCGTACCGTCTCGGAAGTCGGATGGAGCAGGTCGGCAATGCTGCTCTCGAATATCTCGACCTTCCCGTCGAAATGGTGCATCAGCAGGTGCAGATTTCCCGCAGCTTTATTGCAATAACTCAGTATCTCGACGTGCGGAGTCGGCGTGGTCGTCGAGGGTCCCAGGAATTCGAAGTCCTTCGACTTCACCCACGCCACATTATCGATGTTGTTCGTCGCCTTCGACTTGGCGCTGACGTTCTCGAGTGCCCAGGCGGACATTCTTCCTCGCCCGTCAAAGACGACGCATAGTTCCGTATCCCGGTTCGCGATGGATAGCAGATACTGCAGGGCGATATCCTCCTTCTGCTGCGCATCCCCTCGATCCTGGACCGCCTTCTCCGTCGCGTTCGCGAGGTCCCGCTGGCTGACGATGAAGGCCCACCTCAAGTTGTTTTCTTCCCCCTGGTTCCCCTGCCGGCTCCTAACGGCCCGGGCGAGGTCGACATTGCCCCAGAGCCTCAGGTTCTGGCACCCGTAGCCGTCGGCGGCGCCCGTCCAGACGCGCAAAACGTTGTCGGCGCAGAACGAGTACAGGATGTTCTCGATGGTCTGGTCGACGTGGAAGGGCTTGCGCCACTGTATGCTGACGACGGCGCGGGGGTGTGGGAGGTACCCGAACTCGAAATGGACTTCCTCGAAGCCGAAGTTCAACCTGCGCCAGACCTTGACCAGGCGGTCGTGGTAGCCGACCGACGCGATGTACGACGAGTCGTGCGAGAGTAGCGCGGACTTGGCGGGGCTCGCGAGCGGTTGGGTCCAGTGGCACGAAGAGGGAGTCGACGCCGTGTTATAGAGCCGGAGGGCGTTGCGGCCGACGAGGAGCTCTTCGGAGCTACCCCAGGAGAGTGTCGCCGGTGTCGGGGCGTCATCGTCGATCTCGAAAGCTGTCTGCAGAGCCCACTGTATATACGTATACGATCAGCCACGAACCATCCATGTCATAACATCCCATCTAGTCACGTCTCGCTAATATTCCAGGCAGCCCAACCTTAAGCGCATCATCTCCTGCCTCGATGGGTCGATACACCCTAACAGTCGCGCCGGTACACGCGGCTATCTTGCCCGAGGATTCGTCGAAAGCGATGGCCTCCAACTTCCGGTCGTCGTCATCGTATATGGTTTGTACTATGGTGTCTGGGTCGGAGAGGATGGCGAGGGCGTTGCCGGTGATGTAGACGATGATGCGCCGGCCGTCCCAGTAGCCCGTCGCCAGAGCTTGGAGGCGAGCTTCGGGCCTGCCGGGAAGGACCGCCTTCATAGTGCTATCGGAGCGGCGCGTTCGAGGGTGACATTGCTTAAAAGGAGGTAGGGGATGGTTCGGTGCTGATTATCAAGTTGGGGTGCGCGTCTGGCGAACTCGGAAACACCTGAACCCCCTATCGCTTTGTTCTCTCACTCTTGGACACGAGCTGATACTGTCGGGAGAAGCTTGCGACGCCTAAAGTGGCAGATTATTCCCGGTTTATCTGTGTATAACAAAGTAAACTCAAAGCTTGCAATTGAAGAAAAGGCGAGTTGTATGGAGAGCGGCAGCCATGGGCCTTAAAGTTAATTGTGTAAGGTAAGGAAGGTAATAAACCTGCGATAGATGGGCCGTTGGCACCTGGGGTTCGTTTCGACTGCAGGATGACGTGGGGTGCCGATCGCACTAATGCGCACCTAAATTAGGAGTCTAAATCACCTGCCGTTCTAAAGTCGCCGGTATGACCTCCTGACTTATACCTGATTTACACCTGCATGCCTAGCAGAACCCCCCTATCCAGTAGGCAGTTCCTCGGCGTTAGGTTGGCATCAATTCCGTCAAGTCTATGGGATATTACATATGCGGATTAAAATAAGACCATGATCTGAATCCGTTTTCGAAGCTTCTCATATGTAGATATACAGGGTATCTATCTATCTTCAAATAACCTAACCAAGACCAAGACAGGGGGTATCACTATTTATTTCCACTTCCACATAACCCTATAACCAAGCCATTGCCTCTGCTTTTCAAAACACAAAATTCCATCAACCCCGGCAACCTTTGCAGGCGCCTAGGTAGGCAGGCATTCAAACAACCCCTCACCCTTACTGCGCCCACGAGACCCTAAGGTTCCTCCTTGAGCGGCTAGTACTGGCCCTCGCGCTGGCGCCGAGTTCCGAACCCCTCATCACGGAGGAGGGGGCACCCGCCGCGCGCCATGCCGTCGTGCGGCTCGGCACGGGCGCTAGCGGCGTGGTCGACGGGCCGGACGGGCGGCTCAGGGCCCCGAGCAACGGCAACCGCGGGCGGCCGGGGGTCGGCACGTAGATCTCGCGGTCCTCCTGGGCGAAGGCGGCCGCCGGGACCACGACGGTGGCATTGGCGTCCACGCTAGCACTGTTCGTATTTGCGTGGTCCGCCGTCGGATGCCAGGTGTGATGGGGGAGGAACAGACGGCGGCGAGCTTGGTCCTGCGTCACCTCGATTTCCCGCGCATCTTCGGCCATCTGGACCGTGCTCGAAAGGTCGTCCTGCTGCTCCTCGCGCTGGGAAACCAGCAGCCTATCCGCCGCCGCACGGTCGCACCAGCGCTCGAGGACGTGCCTTAGGAGCCGCCTATCGCGCTTCTCCTGGATGTGGTTGACAGTGAGCGCGCGGCCGGCGCGCTGCAAGGACGCGAGGCCCCAGCCGCGGAGGGCGCGCGTGGCCGCCTTGTCCTGCAGGTGGCCGGCGGCGTCGTTGGCTAGCAGCCGGCGTTCCGCCGCGGAGTCGCGCCACCGGGTCAGGGTTTTCTGCTTCTGCCTGGATCTCACCTCGCCGGCGGATGTCGCGCGCGCCCTCTCGAGAGCGCGGGCGCGCCACGCGACGAGCGCCTGTCCCGTTCGCTGCCACTCGCGGCTGATGACGACTTCGTCGAGACTCGTGTTCATGGCCTCGAAGCGGTCGAAGCTCGGCTGCAGCTTCTGGCGCCACTGCGCGATGCAGCGCTCCCCCATCCCCTTCTTGACCCTGCGCCGGGCTTCCGAGTGGGCCTTCTTGATCTCTCGCTTGTGCTTCGCCTCGGCCGAGGCCCTCCATACTAAGATCGCCTCTTTGGTTTTATAGTAGTAGTCTGCTTTCGTTGCATAAGTCTGCCGCTTCTGCTGTACCTCGGTAGCCTGCTCCGCCTTAGCTCGCCAGACGGGCAAGGCCTTGCTGGCGCTGTAAGAGAATTTGATGCCTTTAGCGAGAGACTCCATCTTCTCCTGGCCGGGCAATTCGCCTTGCCAGACTTTTTGCCACATCTCTAGTGCTTCAGCCTTCATGGACTTATGAATTGCAGCTTCTCTCGCAGCTGCCTTCCATGCTCGTAAGGCACCCGTCATATTATAGTAATATACAGCACGGTCGCTATAGGTTTTGAAGACGGCCTTCCTCGCAGACTCGTTGTCGTTGGCAACTCTCCATTGCTTCAGGCCTCCCTTGGTCCGTTGTAAGTAATACTCTTGGTTGGCCATTACGTGGAGCACGGCATCGTCATCCTCATGGTCGAACCAGGCATCGAACGCCCAGCTCTTCATGTTCCATACTTTCCGTTTCTCTCGCGAAGATGCTATCCAAGGTTTCAGCGCATATTCGACACGGAGCTTTTGCTCGACTCTTTCGGCTTTCTCTTCAAGTTCCTTGGATCCGTTTGACGTTTGGGCCCAAGCGGTGATTGTGCCCAGAAGAAGAAGCTTTTGCCGGTCTCGAGAAAATAAATGTTCGGAACCGCGTAGTTCAGTCGCGCGCTCCCTCCATGGCTCGACAGTCTTCTGAAAGGCGAACCCCTTGGCCTTCGTCACGTGGCTCAAGGTGTAGCTCTCCCAAGCGTTGAAAATCCGCATGCGGAGGATGTGTCGTCGCGCAAGCATAGTCCTCTCGTCCAGCTCATCCTCTAATTTTTCATTGTCCGTCTTCTCAACCGGATCCTCCGCTACCGGCCTGTCCGGACCTGAATCTGCAGCTTTTGCTTTGCTTTTTGTAGATTTTGGAGCATCGTCCAGTCGAGTACCTTTCTTCGATCGAGCGGCCAGTGCCCTTATTGACGTCAACTGCTGCGTCAATTGGGCCGTATGCTGCCTCTCTTCCGCGTAACTCTCCTCATCATCATCACTCGCAGTGGGTTCGTCAGCTGCTGTTACTGTATGTACTTGTGCGCGCTCCAGTGGACCGGCCTCTTCTGCTCGTTTGGCCAATGACCGCATCATCAAATATTTTCGAGCCATTTCAGCCTTTTGGTGCATCTCAGCCGAGCGACTGTCCTCGTCGAAGAGTTCATCTTCCTCGTCAAATACAGGCGCATCCGGCGTGGTCGCTGCAGGTTCCACATGTTCCATAGGGCCCATAGAATCAAGCAAAGGTTCATCGGGCCGATGGCGGCGGCCGAACGTTTTAGACTTCAGGCTGATCTCGTATACTTTGGCGGCCATGCGCGCCTTCTTGGATTCCTGCGTAGATCGGTTAAACCACCGGACAAACGCACGCGATAGCATTAGGTTCTCATGCGCCTTAAGTGCAACCCTTTCCATCGGGTCCGGCGGTTCCTCCTCGATCTCCTGTGGAGGGCATCTCCGACATCGTTCTCTGGCGCGCCGTCTCCACCGGGCAAAGGCGTTCTTTGTGGCGAAGATTTGGTAGGTCCGGGCGGCTATCTGCTCGGTGCGCTTAGAGTATATATTGGAAGGGAGGTAGGGCGGAGGTACCTCTTCAGCTTCTGCGGAAAGAATTCTCCATGCGCGGAACGTGTCCTCCACTACCCCTACCATGTCGGCCTCAAGGGCGGCGCGGTACTGATCCCATCTGACGTTGATTTCCTCCGACTGTATTTGCCATTGACGAAGAGCGTCCAGGACGGAAAATTTGGCGTGATACCTGTCATGGAAAGCGATCGCGCTGTATTCGAGATTTTGTTCGATCCTAGACTGAGCAGCTTCGGCATCCTCGACAGGGTGAGAAACCTTGCTGACAAGGTCAACAAAATGTACATCGGGCTCGCTCCTGGGGATCGTATAGCTATCATTTTCGTCAAGCGGGGTGTCGGCTCCATCTTTCGGGATTGTATAGTCATCAGTGGTTTCACCGGCATTTGAATAGTCATCCTGGCCATTATCCGTACTAGGGTATCCATCGTCGTCTTCTTCATCAGGGGCATGACGACCTGCGGCGCTACGCGATACTGAAACACCGTCCGATGTAGAGTACGCATCGGTGTAGTCGTCGCCCGTATCCCCTGGGCGCAATGGCGGGACATCGAGTTCGATAGTAATGTTCATACGCGACAGCACGGTCCTAAACTTGTCCATAAGGGATCCGCGACCGAACACGCCCCCGACCTTGAAGACCAGCTTCGTGATCTGCTGGTCATCCTCCGGGTGGATGCCGTATTCGGGAAGCACCTCATTGTAGGCCTTCAACAGGGCGGGAATTGGGCGGCGATAAGCTTCAGGTAAGGTGGGTAGGAGGCCCTCCGCCCTCACTACTATGTCGTAGAGGATCTTGATATCTGCGCCAATTGAGTTAGCACTCAAGGTGAGGTAGAACCCAATTGGTCAGTCGCGGGGCATAATTACGGTCATCAGAGTACTCGTGGCGATCGCTAGCAGGCATATAGGAGGCGGGAGAAACAGGCGAAGCATTCAAGTTATGCTCCTGGAAATCCGACCTCACAGAGGCAGAAGCAGCCGGTCGACGCCGCGATGGATATGCCATTGTATAGCTGCAACAGCTGCGAACCTCAGCATGGTCGACGCCTCACCGCGGATTGTGGTGGGTGTTGCTAAACAAAAGTTGAGCCGTAATAGCTGATCAACGGGTTCAGACTGGCAAAATGCTAACTAGTAGCACGTCATATGCAATTGCAGGCAATGCGACCAATGATTTTTTGAGCTGGTGATCTCCCAGCGGTGAATCCGAGATTACGGATTATGGAAGCTGCTGTACTTGATTGATATCCCGGCGCGTTGTCGCGTCGCATTTCCACTTAAACTCGATCTTTAACGGGGGCTGGCATTGGTGGGGCACCCTCGGGAGTCGCCGACCCAGTTAACCGTTAAAGTCTCCGGCAAAAGGTACATTGCAGGCCTCGAGCAATTAACTAATTTCCCTGCCTAGATCAGCAAAATCTGTTTAATTGGTTCAAGATCTCAGGTACTGGCTTATCACGAATGACCTGGTAACCTCAAAAAACGTCACTGAAGAGCCCTGCGTCATCATCGTCACCGTTATTCGCCCTCCTTTTCCCAACAACACTTCCAAGCACTCAACCAGGCCGACGACGACGCGGAATTGGTGTACCAAAACCCCCCACCATGCAGCCACCGCGACGCACGCGGCCGATTCAGAAATTCGCCGCGGCCGTGTCGCAGTGCTCGGCCGAGGTAAGTTGAGAGGGATCCTACCCAGTTCCCATCCATATATACATATATATGCGTGTGTGTATGTGATAGCCCACTACGTATTTCAGCAGGCAGGATCTCTTACTGATGTGCTCTGATACTACCCAGGCGGCCGTCTATGGGAAGTGCATCGTCGCCGATTACAACTCGGTGCATAAGGACAAGTGCGCGGCCGAGTTCATGAGGCTCAAGGACTGTTACCTGGTAGGTGTAGTTTACGGCATCCCAGTACAGAGCTCTATATCGGCGGCAAGCTTACGTTACACGACAGAAGGCCTCCAAGAAGACGCGGTGATTCTTGGCTTGTTTGGAGCGAGTAGTGATCAGTGATATAGGAGCCGAAACGGTTAGCGTGCAGGAAGTGCTCAGCAAAACAAGCCCAATGGCAAGCAGAGGGACGAAGCAAATATTGAACTATGGACTCTATCTTTTCAAGTCTTCCTAGTAGAATGTACATTAGACTTCTATTCCCAGACAAATAGAGTGCTTCAAGCTGCATCAAAATCCAGTGGGCTGCCATTGCCTCATCTTTGGTAACCTATAGCTTGAGCAACCTCAGCAAGAAGGTGGCCTTTTGCACCTCTTGTTCTTCCTCCGCGATCACCCCTTCCTGCTTCTCCTTCGGGATCTCGCCCTCGATATGCGTCACCTCGTGCTTGTCCAGGGGCCTCCGCAGCGCCTTCTCGAAAGACGGAGTCTGTGTCACGAACACTTCCTGGATGCCGACGTTTTCCGGATCCGAGAGCACCTTGTACTCCATCTTGACGTCGTCCGTCGGCGCCAGACCCGCCTTCTTCCGGAGCCGTTGTACCTTGCTGATAATCTCTCTTGCCACACCTTCGTGCGCCAGCTCCGGGTACAGCTCGGTGTCGAGGATCGTCAACACATCATCGTCTGTGTTGACTTCGAGGTTCTGTTCCTCGCCCTTCTCTAGGGCGCGCCTGATTACTAGGTCGCCCGCCTCGAGCCGGATTCCGTCCAGCACGATGAACTTATCCTTTGCGTATTGCTTCACTTGTTCACTTGTCACACTCGGCAGTGCCTTTTTGACCCTCGCCATGTCTTTCTTTAACTTTTTGCCAAGGACGGGCCAGTCCGCCGTGACCGAGTACTTCACGTTATAGCTCTCCTCGTCTGACGTCAGGACCAGATCACGCACGTTCAGTTCCTCGGTGATGTAGTTCTCGAGAGTCTTGACATCCTCAAGATACTGCTGGTTCGGATGGAGGACGACGAGAGTCTTGAGGGGTGTCTTGAGCCCGATGGTTCGTCTCTCACGAGACACTCGGGCCAGTTCGATGACACGTTGCATACGGCCTACTCTCCTCTCGATTTCGGAATCGAAGAGTTCTTGCCGAACGTTGGGATATGCAAGGAAGTGTACGCTCCGAGAATCTTCCGCTCGCATATCCTCGGGAATGTGAGGCAGAAGCTTCGCATAAATAGTATCCGTAATGAAAGGGGTGAACGGAGCCAGGCCTCTGCATAACGTGAAAAGGACCTCGAAGAGAGTATTGAGTGCGTGGATCGTGTCGTCCAGTCCGTATTCACCCTTTAAACGTCTGCGGTTGAACCTGATATACCAATTCGTGGTGTTGTCAATAAGTTCGAGCAGTCTCGGTACAACGGTGTATAGACGGTAGCCTGAAGATTATCAGTCATTTAGACCTGCTTACTGCCCCTTCAGGGGTCAGAACAGGTTCAACTTACCGGCCATCTCCTGGTTAACGAATTCCAGCAGACTTTGGCAGCTAGCCAGGATCCAACGATCCATGACATTCGTGTTCGTGCTCTCCATCTTGGGGTCAAACACGTAATCCTTGTTCTCAACCTTCTTGAGTAGTGCAACTTGTCCTTCAAAGAACTTGTAGCTATTCCACAGGGGAAGGAGCACCCTCTGAACAACCTCCTTAACGCCCGACTCCTTGAATCTCAGTGGCTCGGCCCTATCAAGTACTCATAGTTAGGAAACCCTCCATCGAAGCAAACAGGGTGTGATTTTATGGCCCGGAAATTTTTTAACTCACCTAACTACAGGCGAGTTGATCATGTACAGCCGAAGCGCATCCGAACCATACTTCTCCATTATGATGCCAGGGTCGGGATAATTCTTCAGGCGTTTAGACATTTTCTTCCCATCTTCCGCCAAAACGATGCCGTTTACGACACAGTTCTTAAATGGTGAGATGCCAAACAAATGCGTCCCAAGGACCAGTAGTGTATAGAACCAGCCTCTCGTCTGATCAAGTCCTTCGGCGATGAAATCGCCAGGGAAGCTCTCCTTGAACTTATCCACGTTCTCGAAGGGATAATGCTGGCTAGCATAAGGCATGCTTCCGGACTCGAACCAACAGTCGAAGACTTCCTCGATACGTCGCAGCACCCCGTTGCCCTTCTTGCTGGGGATGGTGATATGATCGACTTTGTCTCGGTGGAGATCGGTTATTTCGCCTTCGTAACCGCTGAGTTCCTTCAGCTCCGCAATGCTTCCAACACAGACTCTCTCGGTCAAGTCTTCGCTGACCCAAAGCGGGATCGGGGTGCCCCAATAACGGTTCCTTGAGACGTTCCAGTCGCGAGCATTGCTGATCCAATTGGCGAACCTGTTCTCCTTGACGAAACTTGGCGTCCAGTGCATGCCCTTGATGTTCTCCAACATCTGGGGGACAATCTCGGGGATGCGGATGAACCACGACGGTACAGCACGGTAGATAAGCGGAGTGTCGGATCGTGGGCACATGGGGTACGAGTGCTTGAGTTGGGAATCAACAACCAGTCGACCGGTGCTCTTGAGATGCTTGATAATGTGCTTGTCCGCTTCCTTAACATGCATTCCCGCGAAATGGGTAACCTTCTCAGTGTAGAGACCTCGGTCGTCGACAGGATCCGGAGGCGGGCGGCTCTCGTTGACAACATCATTTGCGAGGGCAACATTATAATCGTCTTCACCGAATGCAGGGGCTTGATGAACGATACCAGTACCGCTGTCCGCAGTGACATATGTCCCGCTTAGAACCTTGTACGCGACGTCCTCAAACTCCTCGACGAAATAATCGAACAGAGGCTCATATTTCCAACCCAGCATGTCACTGCCCTTGACCTTCTCCAAGATCTTATATTTCGCCTTCTTCGGGTCCTTGTAGAGCGTAGTGAGAAGTTTCTCCAGGAGAATGTACTTATTACCAGATTTCTCGTCGTGAATCTTAACATATTCGAATTCCGGATGTACCGCAAGGCCCAGGTTCGACGGTAGAGTCCAGGGCGTAGTGGTCCATGCTAGGAGGTGTGTTGTGGGATCTTTGACAAGAGGGAAAGACACAACGACGGCGGGGTCGGTCACCTCTTGGTAGTTCTGATTAGCCTCGAAGTTGGACAAGGCGGTTGTCAGAACTGTTGAGTAAGGCATGACCCGATGTCCCTGGTAGACCTGGCCTTTATCGAAAAGCTGCTTGAACACCCACCACTCAGTCTCCATAAACTTGACATCCATGGTCTTGTAATCATTGTCAAAGTCGATCCAACGTCCCATTCGCTCAACAGTGTGTCGCCATTCGTCCCTATATCGCATAACGATAGCGCGGCATTCTGCGTTGTACTTCTCGAGGCCCATCTGCATGACAGCCTGCTTGCCCGTGATGTTAAACTTCTTGTCAATCTCATGCTCGATTGGGATCCCGTGTGTGTCCCAGCCGAACCTCCGCTCCACGTGATAACCTTTCATCGACCAGTAACGAGGGATAATATCCTTGATAGTAGAGGCTAGTAAGTGGCCATAGTGAGGCAGTCCAGTCGCGAAAGGGGGACCGTCATAGAATGTATATCGTGGTCGACCTTCTGACAGCTCGACCTATGGTATTTTGTGGTTCAGCATGCAAACAAAACGATGAGTATTTTGATCCATTCCAGTAACTTTGCTACTAACCTGGCGCTTGAATGCGTTGATCTCGCGCCATCGCTCAAGGACAGCGACTTCCTCCTTCGGAAAGTCAATTGACATTTTGAGAGCGGCGGCAAGGGATCAAGTCAGCGACTAAAGAGGATAATTATATCCCAACGTCTCTATATGTCCTGCTCGAACGGGCCCACCTTTTGGGAAGTTTGCGCAACCCTTCAATATCTTTTTTTTTTTTTTTCCCGTTTTGTCACGGACTCGGAGACGATAGTAGGAAAGGGTGCCCAGGTTCACATTATAGGTAATTAACTTTATGGCGGGGTTGTGAGTCAGGTCCGAATTGAGTCAACCCCCCACTGCTATGGACACTGCCCGCCGATGTACTTTTGTATCTACTAAGTAGTTGTAGTTGCTGTAGGTGCACGAGGCGACCAATTGAAACCCGAGACTAATGGCGGGGTTCCTATCGGGTCGGGTCCCATGTTGCCCCCCTGTTGGTGCTAAGAATCGCCAGCCTTGCCTTCGTTGGCACAGTAGTTGTGTGGCACCACGCGACAGTCGCAGGATGAACTGACAAGAATGCCCCACGCAAATGTCCGGCGGTAGTTAAGTGGCCTTGGCTCTGAAATTCCAGTGCAGCCACGGCGCTTGGAATTCAGATAGCGGGGTTTGTTTCAGGTGTGAGGATGATATTAGCGCCTAACGATCTTACCCCGTAAATACCTATTAAATACTACCCTTATTAACTGTCTATTAATCCCCCTCCCCCCGTTGTCCATTATCATTGTTAAGGTACCCCATCTTGTATTCGCCATATGATAAAACGGCTGAGCCGAAAACAACTAGTCAGCGGCTCAGGGCAACACACCTCTCAATAGACCTCGGATCAAGACCCAATTGGTCGCTGACTTCCAAGACGGATCCTAACCGGGTACCTCATGACGAGAGCATTCACTGAATGCCTCAGTCGCCTGTAGGGAATATACTCTGTGTGATATGATGCACGCCGCCTTGGTAGTTCTAGGGCACGTATAGATCAGCGTGCCTAGATTTCCTACCAATTCCCCTCTGACTATTGACCGCACCGGCAACTTTCCCTGACAAAGGACGACCGCAACTATGTCTTTCTTCTTCTCAAGGGGAAGGACTCGGACTAACACGAATGATCTCGCCAAACAAGCAAGAGATCATGTTCTCAAACTAGACGGTCCGGGAGGCCCTGCAAAGGTCAAGATTCCTGTCCTGACATCTCCTCTCGAAACAGTATACTAACCACTCCAGCGCAGGCCGAGGAGCTAGCCAAAGTCCTGAGTCAGATGAAGCATCTACTACAAGGGACGCCGGGTATGACTTCGCCCAGCCTATCCCCTGCGGCGGCTCCTCATATGGCCTCTCTATGCTAACACTGGTTCACACAGAGGTCGAGAGCACACCAGAGCAGGTATACCAGCTAGTTACAGGTTTAATAGAGGAGGACCTCCTACTTTTACTTGCTCAAAACCTCTACCGTCTCCCATTCGAATCTCGCAAAGACACTCAGGTCATCTTCTCATATGTCTTCCGTTTCCGTCCTCCGACCGCATCACCCAAGACCGACCCAGTCGCATTGAGCTACGTGGTGAACAACAAGCCGCAGGTATTACTGGAGCTATGTCGAGGCTACGATCACAAAGAGAGCGCCACACCCGCAGGCACCGTCTTACGAGAAGTGCTGAAGAACGAGGCTGCTGCAGCAATTATTCTTTACGACGACGGGGAGGAGCCGGGGTCCAGCCAAAAGGGTGTTACCACGATTGACAGAGAACGGCCACAGAGCGGCGATGGTGTCTTTTGGAGGTTTTTCGACTGGATAGACAAGAGTTCCTTCGAGGTCGCCGCCGATGCTTTCACTACCTTTAGAGTAATCGCAACAGATGACCCTTTTATTTCGCCGAGTCCCTATCTAACACGGTGCAGGAACTCTTGACAAAACACAAAGAGCTCGTGCCACGGTATCTCGCGATAAACTTCGAGCTTTTTTTCGACAAGTATAACAACGTCCTCGTCCAGTCCAACAGCTATGTCACAAAGCGGCAGTCCATCAAGCTGCTTGGTGAGATACTGCTAGACCGTTCAAACTACAACGTTATGACAGCCTACGTCGACCGAGGCGAGCACCTCAAGATCTGCATGAACCTCCTGCGGGACGACCGCAAGATGGTGCAGTACGAGGGCTTCCACGTCTTCAAGGTCTTCGTGGCCAACCCCCACAAGTCGGTGACCGTCCAGAAGATCCTGCTTATGAACCGGGAGAAGCTTCTGAACTTCCTGTCGCACTTCCTGGAGGACCGGACCGACGACGAACAATTCATCGACGAGCGCGAGTTCCTCATCAAGCAGATCCGGAACATGCCGCCCACGCCGGTCCCGCCGACCCGGCAGCTGCACCAGCAGGGCGTTTGATTGAGAAGAGCTTGATGGGTATGAGTTACGGAGCAAGAAGAAGGGAGGGGTTCCGCGCACGGCTTAGAGGGAGGCCGTCCGAGAAGATACCAGAGGGAGCAGAGGCGTTGGACATATCAGTAGACTTACAGATTCGGCCGTAACGGCAGCATTCGGCTTGCATGTAGCTAGGCGTTCTGGGTACGGGCAGTTAAATAATCACGACACGCATTTATTTATCTCATTGGTTGTTAATACACCTCTCGACTAGCACCAAGTGCAATTTCTGTCTGAAACTCTTCTGCGGGGAGTCATCCAACATAGTACGTATACGGGTCATGTAGGGTCATGATAGCTGTAGTGGGTGCCTCGGCTTTCGCCCAAATCCTATTGGACTCTTTGCGCAAACAGGCCATCGAATGCATAAAAATACTCAAGTAGCCTAGCATATACATACCACTTGGCGCCCAGACCGGAGTAGACGCTGATGATGATAACGTCGTCAAGAAAGGCGGCCGAGAAAGTTCGTGGTCTGCCTCAAGTGCCAGTTCTGGTTCCCCGTGTCCCGATAACGAAGACTCCGTGGAGCGGGACCGACCGAAAGCGCATGCATGCTCGCAAGTACCTAGCATGTAGCCGGTGCTGTTTATTACGTTGCCGCCTTGGATCGCGGTTTGCGGGTAGGGGGTCTTATTCATATGCTAACAGAACCTTCTAGCATTGGAAGTCCACGTGCTTGATATGTACTCTCTCCATACAGCCGGGATATCCGATGAGCTTGAGGACAAGAGTGAGTAGCAACTCGTGGTCTTCCGGTGGGACGAGGCCGACGCCCCTTGAAAGGGCGCCCGTTTTGGGGCCCGGTGCAGGAGATGAGGATAGGAATTGGTTCGCGGAGTTGATGCAGAGGGACATGTATTAGACGAAGGGGTGGGGGGGGGGGGGGGTTTTTTTCTTCCCCGTTTA